>ML408066.1:13441-28899 GCA_005239525.1 Nicotiana knightiana | reverse complement strand
ATATATATATATATATATATATATATATATATATATATATATATATATATATATATATATATATATATATATATATAACAAGATAGACACACCCAAGTACTTCACTGTAATACAATAACGTATATATAACTTGTTATATTATATGTTAGTGTGTGTATGTATATAACATTCATTCATATATATATATATACACACACACTTTGATAGCCTTATATATGTATCAATCCTTAAAATAACCCGATCATGTGTTCCTAGCACTTCACGTTCTTCTATATATATATAAGGTCAAAACTCATTTATAGACCAAAAATAGCGACCAAAGTTGGTCGCTTTTCCTAATTCCAGAGACAAAAACGGGTTTCCCCCCATTTCTCTTATTTCCTTCCCCAAAATTTTCTCAACTCTCTCTTTCCCTCACCTTCTCTATTTCACTCACCCAAATCCCAGCGCCCACCCCGCGCCACCACCTCCCCCCTCGGTCGCCGCCCACAGCCGCCCCTCTCTCTCTCCTTCTCCACCTAAAAGAAACAAGGTTAGAATTATAACCTTGATCTTTGTTATTTCTAGTGTGTGTGTGTGTGTGTTACAATATTTGATGTATTGTAGTTTATTATTTCAATTAGTGTTTCAATTCTTCGGACATTGTATTTTATTGAGGATTAGGATTTAGGTCTTGTTCTAATTAGTTTTGTTAATTAATTTTATTAACTAATTAGTTTAATTAGTATTGAATTTAGTTTAGTTAGATTTGAATTATACTTTATATTGTCTTGATAGTTTAGTTAGAATTTAGGGTTTAGGATATGAATTAAATTTTTGGATATGAATTAGAATTTTAGTTTATGAATTGAAATTTTAGGATATGAATTTTAGTTTGGAAATTACGCTAACTTATGAATTTTTTTAACAATATGTAGGTAAATGATCCAAATAATGGTGTAAATCAATTTTTAAAAGATATATCTTCGGGATTTGGGCTTCAGGAAACAACAATGTCTAAGTACGTTGTGAATGGTTATAAATTTCTAAAAATAAAAATAGCAACAACAACGGGGTGTGGGTTCAAGGAGGTGATGACAATCAAGTTGGAGATATTGATTATCATGGTGTGCTCAAAGAAATAACTAAACTAGAATATGCAGGTTGGCCATATAAGAAATTGATACTCTTTAGATGCAAGTGGTTTGACCCACATCCAACAAGAGGTACAAGAGTACACAACTAATACAACATAATTGAGGTTAATCATACGAGGGAGTATAATCGCTATGATCCTTTCATAATTTCACATAATGTTAGGCCAGTGTATTATGCTCCTTATCCATTGCGGCGGAATAAGTCCGATTGGTGGGTTGTAATTAAAACTAAGCCTGTAGGTAGGGTGAAAGTCGAGAATGTGTTAGATTTTGCTTATCAAAACGATATCTCCAGTATTCACCAAATAGTGGACGAACTTTTAGAAAATGATTTGGAACATCCTGCACACATATTGGAAGAAGTTGATATAGATGAAGTAACAATTATAGAAAATGAGGAAGTAGAATCAACTGATGAAGCTCAAACTAGTGNTCTCCAGTGTTCACCAAATAGTGGACGAACTTTTAGAAAATGATTTGGAACATCCTGCACACATATTGGAAGAAGTTGATATAGATGAAGTAACAATTATAGAAAATGAGGAAGTAGAATCAACTGATGAAGCTCAAACTAGTGAGGAAGAAGAATTCTCAGACGAGGAACAATACGTCGATGAGCTTTAAAAAGTTGGTTTCTTTAATAACTCTCATTTTATAGCTAGTTTCTTATATGTTTCAATCTAAATATGTATTATATTATGCATATGACAAGCAAGGGTCGAGGTAACAATGACCCTACTGGTTCTCGGGGTCGACAAAAGGCTAGTAATGGAAAGAGGAGGGTGCAAGATAACCTCCATCTTTTCCACCCTCTTCAGAGATGCCGATGCCTGCGCCTATGTCTTATCCTCTACCCCATGGCTATTATGAGGTGCCACAGCATCACCAGCCCTACCTCTTTGTGCAGACACTGGGTCTTTCATCACAGGGTCATAGGACTGTACGTCCGTCATACAGTACAATTGCCTAACGACCACATGGATCACATTCATCCGTGTCACAGCCACGGGGGTCACAGCCATCAGTGTCACAGCCACTTGCGGTTGATCCAGCTATGTCGCAGTCACAGGGATCAAAACCATCTTCATCAGGGACTCCATCTATTTTAGGCCTTCGCCTGCGAGATAGTAGCTCTGACCCCCCTACACCTTCCACACATGCCTTTAATGTACAAGTTTCAGACGATGATGCTGATGATGACGAGGAGGTGCATCATGATCAGTATGGTAGGATCATCATAGTCCCTGAGGGTGATGGGTAAGAGTAATTTGTTATTTTTACGTTTATTGTTTTGTACAGTTTGTACTAAGATATTAATATGTTCTCTATTTTTGTTAAATTTCAGGTTCATCCCGAGTAATATTACTACGAGGATAATCACCAAAGCCACCATAAAGCTTTATGATTCCCCCTATACGAGTTGAAAAGCTCGGAAGCGGTTGTCGCATAGTTTCTACTAAGCTAGACAGTTCAACAAGAAGGCTGGTTGGTTGCTTCAACATTTATGGGAGGATTTGCAAAGGCAATGGCTTACCGCAACCTTCTTACAGAAGATCGAAAAAGANCCAAGGGACAATAAAAAGAAGATTGGTACGTAATTGATTAATTTATTTTAATTTTCAAAGTATATCTATTCTTTTTATTAACTAAAATTTATGAGTTTTCGGGAAAAGAAGTTGGGGAGTCCAATGAAGCAAGTGAGTTATTCAAGGAGACTCATATTGTCAAGAAGAAGAAAGAGACGGATCAAGAAAGGCGGGTCGAGGGCCGAGCCTCGACTGTACATGTAAGTTTTCACTTTTCATTAAGTATTTTGATTTACACTTATATAAATTTTGAAATACTAATTCAATGTACTTTTTCTTATAGGATCGCTTCACAGCTGAAGTGGAGGAATTCATACGCAGTCAGCCACCTAATGAGTCAGGCGAGGCAATCCAACTTTCGGACGAGGATGCTGAAAGAATATGGATGGAGGCTGCTGGCGGTGCAAAATGGGGGAAGGTATACGGGCTTCCTACTAAGAAGTTCCATCGCTATCACTGTGGAATGCAAGGAATAGGGACTTCCTCGCAAGGCGAGCAACTTCGTGGGGAGAGCCTCTCCGCTATGCGGGAGAGTGTGACAAAGCTCACATCCGAGCTAGAAGCTTCCAAGGAGTACGTTGGCATGCAAGCTCAGTACTATGGCATGCAAGCTCAGCTCAAAGCTCTCCTAACTTCTGGAGCTTTTCCGATTCCCCGGTATGGCGAGTCATTNGTTGTTGTTGTTGTTGTGTTGTTGTAGTTCGTATTGTTGTTGTTGTTGTTGTTGTTGTAATAGGATTTGGTATGCTGGCAGGTGGTGTAACTGCCAAAATAGGCAGTTTCTACCAAAATAATACCCAGAAAAGCGACCAACTTTGGTCGCTATTCTATAATTTTTTTCCTGGGCAATAGCGACCAAAGTTGGTCGCTAATTAACCGAGATTTCCAGAATAGCGACCAACTTTGGTCGCTATTTTATTAAAAAAATATTTTTCTGAAAATTGGCGACCAAAGTTGGTCGCTTATGTAATAAAAAATTTAAAAAATTAGACCAACTTTGGTCGCTATTTTTCAGATTTTAAAATATTATATTTTATTTACAGACCAAAGTTGGTCGCTATATTTTGTATAATAATAAATAAATAAATAACGTAATTTAAAAATAGAGACCAAAGTTTGTCGCTTTTTTTGATACCCGGAATATTTGGTCATTTTACCTAGAGACTAAATTAGCGACCAACTTTGGTCCCTAAGGTAAAGGGACCAACGAAAAAGCGACCAAGCCATTTTGGATGCCTTTTGGTCGCTTTTGCACTGTTTAGCGACCAACTTTGGTCGCTATTTTTCAGATTTTAAAATATTATATTTTATTTACAGACCAAAGTTGGTCGCTATATTTTGTATAATAATAAATAAATAAATAACGTAATTTAAAAATAGAGACCAAAGTTTGTCGCTTTTTTTGATACCCGGAATATTTGGTCATTTTACCTTAGAGACTAAATTAGCGACCAACTTTGGTCCCTAAGGTAAAGGGACCAACGAAAAAGCGACCAAGCCATTTTGGATGCCTTTTGGTCGCTTTTGCACTGTTTAGCGACCAACTTTGGTCGCTTTTTCTCGGATTTTTAGTAGTGATATAGCTTAATAACAGAAAGAGCGAGATATCCGTGATTGGTCGAGGATCGTGGCATGAATCTTGGAACGGATCAAATCAGCAGCAGTTAATTAGCTGTTTATGCGATTTCCTTCTGTAATTAGAAGTATACCATAATTAGGATTCCTTTACTATATAAAGAGGAGTTCCAGTCACTTGTAATCATCATCATTCACTGAGAAACGCTATAAATTCTTTCTTCTTTGCTTACTGTTCATCAAAATTACTTTATCTTTATTGTTCTTATACTATTATCACCTCGAGAGTACTTTAATTCGATGTCGAGGTTCAACTCGTGCACTGGTTTGTTAATTTTACAGTTTAAATTTGTCATTTACTTCCTCATTTATCAATTAGTATTGGGTAAAATCACATATCTTAAAACCACAATATAATTTTAATTGTTATCCAAATTTCTGGGTAAACAAGCGTGAAGTGGTGATTGGCGTCCCGGACATTGAATGTGTCGTTTTATAGTATCTGCAAGATTAGTGTTTACTAATATGTCTAAAAGATTTTTAATTTACTAGATACCCATTACGTTGCTTTTAATTCTACTTGAAATAATCAGCAGGATTTATCCAATTCAGGCCATTCCACTTAATCAGGGTAAAAGTTTCTCATTATGCAAATGAAAAAGCTTCTATAAAAGGCCAATTGACTCTTGTCAGACTTCTATCAAATATTAAACCATGGAGTAAGTGCAAGAACTATTTGACTGGTTGACTGTCGAATTCTATCAAGATTATATTAATTCGCACGCAATTAATAGAGATATTCTAAACATTTCATTAGTAATTATATATCAACATTTTTAATATTATACGAATCTCTTATATATGGGTGAAGCCATGATCAGAATAGAGTTGCAATTATTGGTTGTCAACAAGGAAAAAACAAATAAGGCGATTAAGCATATGAAATTAATAGAAATGAGGTTTAATTGTTTAACATTTCTAGGTTCATCAACTTTACAAACATAGGATACTCTGCGTGCAACATTTATGTTGGAATTAGACAGAACCAATGGCGGACATATAGTGTTTTGCTTTAACCAAACACTATATATTTACTACTAATAACATAAAACAGCCGATCTCAAACCGCACTTCGAGATTTAAGGCAGTTGAGCACCCACAACTAATTAAAAGTCTTGGGTACAGAACGAACACAGTTGTAGTTCAGCCTCTCCTAGTTGAGCTACACTTTAGTCCTACAGCACGTTCTATACATGTTGATATGCATACATGTAAAAGAGAAACCACAATGATCGGAATGATTCTGTTGCGTAATATCGTGGGTTAATTAGAGCACAATCATACACAAAGCAAATAGAGAAAAAAAATTAACATAAGGATTTAACGAAGTTTGGCTAAGCCTAATCCTCGGGACAAAAGCAGAGAGAGTTTTCCACTGTGAATGAGAAGAAAAACACAGTACAATCTCTAGGATCCTCAACTACAACCCCTATATATAGATCCCAACTAGCCCCAAGCCTATAAGAGAAAGGTTTTCCAATTTGACAAGGACTATAGGTTTTCCTTTCCCAAATCTATTAGGACAATGGATTTTCCTAAACCTATAAGGATTATGGTTTTCCTAAAAATACAAGGAAATAATTCAAGCCACAAAATAACAAATCTTCCCCTTGGCTTGAATTCTCTTCATCAACAGGAACAACGTCTCTCTACCTTGCCCTCAGCCTTCGCAAGGGCTCTATCAATTGCCGCACACATCAACCAAGTCTAGGCAACACCTAAACTTGTTGAGAGACTCAATCTCTTTAGCCATAGCACTAATCCGTCGATTTGGTTCTGTAATATGAATAGATTTTGAGTAGCTATAACACTCAAATGCATCAACGGGCTCTGCCACTGCCAAAGAAAATCCCACTGGATTCGTATATCCAAGATGATTCCCATCAACTACGTTTGCAAACCTTTGTGGTCGGTTGATCACTCTATTCTCTTTGCCTGTTGCAATGCTATATGGTTGTTGTTGCGCAGGTGCATCCACATTATCATCTTGATAAATATTTTGCACCTCCTCCACTTCCTCTACTTTAGAACTACTGGGCTGAGCTAGTGGAGATTCAATTTCTAGCTCTATGCGGTCACTGACACCACGATCTGTTTCTGCTATTGCGTTCTCCCTCTGTCTGTCTAGTGAGGCAGATTCATTGAATGTTATATCCCTAATGATAGTTAACCCTGGAGTCTTTTGATCTGTGTACCACAACCTATATCTCTCGAGTTGCATACCTTAGAAATATTTTTTGCCCTCGACTCAAATTTTCCATCCCTCACATGAGCATAAGCAGGACAACCAAATATCTTAAATTTGAATAATCAGCAGGTAAATCAGACCATATCTCAAAAGGAGTTTTGAACTCAATAGCTGTGGATGGAGATCTGTTGAACAAATAACAAGCTGTATTGATTGATTCAGCCCAAAAATCTTTGCTAACACATGAGAGTGAAAGCATGCTTCGTACCTTATCACAAAGCATTCTGTTCATACGTTCTGCAATACCATTTTGTTGTGGTGTTTCGACACAAGTGCGGTGTCTCACTATGCCCTCTCTGCTACAGAAATTATCGAATTCAGAATTGAAAAATTCCAATCCATTGTCAGTTCGAAGACACTTAACTTTTCTTTCCGTTTGCCTCTCAACCATCATCTTCCATTTAACAAATATCGGAAATTCCTCATCTTTTGTTTTCAAAAAATACACCCACACCATCCTTGAGTAATCATCAATCAAAGTCATAAAATACCTGGCACCACTTTTGGAGGGAACTCTGTTTGGACCCCACAAGTCTTAGTGTATATAATCTAACTTGTCTCTGGTCTTGTGCTCGACCTTCTTGCTGAACTTTGCCGTTGTCTGTTTACCAAATAAACAATGCTCACAAAAATTCAAAACTTAATTTTTGTACCCATTCAGCAAATTCTTCTTACTCAACAAAGATAATCCATTATCACTCATATGACCAAGTCGCAAGTTCCACAACCGAGACTGATTCAGATCACTTTTTCCAGAAGCTACAACAGCTTCCCCTTCAATTACACTGGCCTGAAGATGATACAATTTAGAATGTAGTCTACCCTTCATGAGTACCATATTGCCCTTACACACTTTAAGTATTTCATTCTCATAGTAAAATTTATACCCTTGATCATCCAAAGTCGAAATAGAAATCAAATTTCTCTTTATCCGAGGAACATGCCAACACTCAATGTTTCTGATAATTCCGTCGAACATTCTCAATTTGATGTTACCAACCCCCTCTACTAGTAATGGATTATCATCTCCCATGTAGACAGTCCCGTTCATTTGCTTGTAAGTTGCAAACCAATTCTTGTGTAGACACATGTGAAAAGTAGCACCTGAATCAAGAACCCAAGAATTCTACCCATGACTAGAACTCACAACACAAACTTCTCCTACATAGTCACTATCATCAGAAGTATTTCCAGTGTCAACAATATTTTCCATATTATCTATTTTCTGCTTCCCTTTTTTCTCCTTCAGCTTAGGACAATCTCTCTTGTAGTGACCTTGCTCCCTGCGCTCATAGTAGTGTTGCTTCCTTGCTCTAGACTTTGATCTGTCGGTTGACTTTTTCCTGTTAAAATCCTTTTGTAGTGTTCTTCCTCTAATCACAAGACCCTCGCCCTCAATTCTGCCATCTGGAAAGCTCTTTTTTAAATCTTTAGATTTTAGTGCATTACTAACATCTTCCAGTGAAATGTTGTCTTTGCCATATAGCAGCGTATCGACAAAAGTATCATAAGACGGTGGTAAAGAACATAACGCAATCAAGGCCTGATCCTCACTCTCAATTTTGATATCCATATTCTTCAGGTCCATTATAATTGAATTAAACTCATCAAGGTGAGTTTTAACAGGTGTACCTTCATTCATACGGAGATTGTATAACCACTTTTTCAGGTAGAGGCGATTTGTCAGTGATTTCTTAGAATACAGATCTTCCATGCGATTGCTGCAGAAGTTTTTTCAACAATTTCCCGAAGAACGCTATGTGTAATGCTCATGAAGATCGCACTCAAAGCCCACTCCTTTAGCTCTGCCTTCTCTGTCTCTTTCATCTTTTCAGGAAAATCCTCTTCAATTACCTTCCATAACCCTTGTAACACCAGGGACGATTTCATCCTAATCTTCTATAGACTGAAACTAGAACCCCCGTCAAATTTCTCTACTTCGTACTTTGTTGAAGATGATGAAGACATCTTAATCCTAAATTGTATGTAGAAACCCGAACCTTGCTCTGATACCAATTGTTGCGAAATATCGTGGGTTAACTAGCACACAATCACACACAAAGCAAATAGAGAAGAAAAATCAACACAAGGATTTAACGAGGTTCGGCTAAGCCTAATCCTCGGGACAAAAGCAAAAAGAGTTTTTCACTATATGAATGAGAAGAAAAACACAGTAGAATCTCTAAGATTCCCAACTACAACCTCTATATATAGATCTCAAATAGTCCCAAGCCTATAAGAGAAAGATTTCCTAATTTGACAAGGACTATAGGTTTTCCTTTCCCAAATCTGTTAGGACAATGGGTTTTTCTAAACCTATAAGGATTATATTTTCCTAAAAATACAAGAAAATAATTCATGCCACAAAATAACAAATTCCGCTCAAATTCTATACGTTGTTTTAAGGAAAAAATGGAATCATTCTCTGATCTGTTTTTTTCTACCTTTATTGCTCGCGGTCCTAGTTCATGACGACAGAGAACAAGACACAGAGCGAGTACTTTTGTTCACTTCTTTTACCGATTAAATGCAAAAAAAATCAGACAAGACCTCATGGACCAAATCATTAAGCACCTCAAATTCCAAGTGTACTGCCAACTCTTCTTTCTCATCTTCAAACTTGTAATTCCATCTCCCTAGTCTTTGCATATCCCTTATATAGGCCTCCCTTTTGTCCTCTATCTCCCACTCGAATTCATCATTAGACTCTCCATTGATCAAAGATTTAGCTTCTCTCATTAACACTTCACTTTCATCAACATTGTTTTGAATCAGTTCATGCCAAAAGAAATCCAATAAAAGCTGATCATCCACATTTGCTTCACTATCTTCCGTCCACAAGTTTTCAGTTTCTTTGAAATGGCTTAATAATTTCCTTGCGTTTTCTTCAATCTCATGCATTTCTTGTTCTAGTTCTTCTTCATCCTCCTCGTTAAAGCTAGTGTTTCCTCCTTCAAGACTCTCAAACGCTTGAATTCTTTCCTTGAGCATGCACTTTCTTCCTGCAATATAGTGACAAGTTAATCATCATCGACGAGAATGCAACTTGAATTAGCTACGAATTTCATCACTAATCTGTCGCTAAATCGATCGTAGCTAACAAAATTTCCTAATAATTTGCCGCTAATTCGTTTCTAAATAGGACATTTTTGTGTTTGGCTATATAATTTGTCCGTTGCTAATTCCTGTCTTTTAGACGATCTCATTATAACATATACTTCCTTGTACGTAGAAAAAGATAATTTGAAGGTATTGAGGTAATTGGAATAGTCGTGGATGCAAGTTGACCGCACACCATCATAATATGTTTTAACCTTTATACATTGACCTGTAAAAGAATTTTTACACTATCAAGTTACCTAAAAAATGTGGATAACTATCCATAAATAATGGATTTATAACATAAAAGTAAGATAAGTACCTACTACAATAAGTTAAAGTACAATGTGCCAGATATTTTTGCTAGCTATCGGTGTATTCACACAAATAGCGGGTCATATTTATTGTTTATTTTTTCTAGCCATATACATAGATTATACACAATTATAATATGTAGTAAATAAATTATGTATATATTATACCTTCACCGGCGTTTTTTAGTTTAAGCGATTGGGTGCGCGGCTATTTGGGTTAATTCTTCTATATAAATTATAAGCTAAATCGTTGAGCTACTTGGAGATCGAGACTTACTGTCAGTATCAACGAGAGTTCTATTGAAAGAAACGTATTCGTCCTGATCTTCACGAAATGGAGATTCAAGAACTGAGACTGGACTGTGCTGCTCGTTCTCATAGTGTTCCTGTTATACACAAGTCCATCATATATTAGCTCAAAAATTCGATGGAATACTTCTTCACTGTTACCCAAATTAAAAACGAGAACAACTAAAATTGTACAAGTTATTAAAGACATAATTAAATAATTAAAAAAGTATAACTTAAACTTTTAACTCATATAGTTGCTCACTTCAACATATAGATTAGATCCTAGATTCAATTTCATCACCACCCTTACGAGTTATGAGCAATCCATCCCCTCCTCCCTTAAAGAAAAATAGGACAATTAATTCTGTCAAAAGAATTAAATAAATATATATTTTCGAACTAGATATTAGCATTATACACTCGAGATGTTATTTACCAGATAGCTTTCATGAGATGAGGACTATAAGATGAAATTAACCATAAAACCTAATTTTAATAAGTTAGTAAAAGATTGAGAAATTATTAATGAAGCTACGTCAAACTCTATACGAGGCGGAACAAAAACTGACGAAGCAGTATATATATTAGATTTATTTCAACACGGATGCAAAAGTTCATGCAATATGATGGTACGATATTACTATTAAATCAATTTAGTAGATATTTACTAAATAAGAGAAACTCCAAAAGAAAATTACCTCGGGGTCCAATTTGATTCCTCTTGTCTCTCTAACGCAACAACCACCGACACCTTCTTCAAGTAAATTACTTTTACCATAGCATTCATCAATTTCACCACACCAAGAAGATAAATTCTCAGCAGTAAAATCACTGTCATAATCCAACGGTGTAGATTTCTCCTCCCCTAGGTCCTTAGATGATTTCCACCGTAAGATATCTTTGACTTTGACTTTGACCGTAACTGAGACATCATGGTTCATAATATAATTTTCAGTCTCTTTGTGATTTCTTCTTGATAGTTTTCTCGAAATGGATGGGGATTTAATATAGGCAAATGGCAAGAACTTAACAATGTTAATGACCTTGTGAATAGCAGATATAGTAGCTGAAGCAGCTCTAGATGATCGACTTCTATGTAATAATTGAGATGAATTTTTGTTCAAAAATCTTTGACTTGTTGATTTATAAGATTTTTGAGGGTGTGATTTATAACTTATACTGGAGGAGTAAGAAGGGGAATCGTCTTGGAGGAAATCTTTAAGCAACTTTGGTCGACACTCGAATGAAAACTTTGCATGTGGACTAGGACATGAAGAAGCCATGTTGAACTTGAAATTCGATGCGAAGGAGTCGAGTTTAGAGCCTTTACTTCGTATATATAAAACACGAAAATGCAAAAATGAGCTGGGGCGATTGGAGATTGGGATCTTTCTTTCTTTAGGTTGAAATTATGTGGAGTTGAGTTGGAGGAGAGAGTGAAGCTATATGCAAATATATAAAACGAATGGTTCTGATTTCTGAAGGTGAAAAATCAATGCGATGAATCTAGAGAAAGAAGACAAACCACACGTAGAAGCATGGATGCTTCTAATAACTAGGATCTCTGTTTAGTAGTATTATATTAAAGAGGTGTTCAGTAGGTCATCATAATTCTATAACAATTCAAAAACTCACAAATTCGAGGATGTGGCATAATGATTAATAAAATGAAAATTGTAAAGAATTATAATTCATATATCAACGAAAACAAAAGTGCTTGGTAATTTTTTGCTACTATCCTATTCTGAGTTTTCGTGGTCTCGTAGTAGACAGAATTACTTATGCTAGTGAGAGATAACATATACCAAAAATATACAATTAATATATGTGCAAACTGGCTTGAATACTTAATTATTAGAAAGAAAGAAAAGTACTATAAAAACCTAGTTTTAACGTGGTATAGTATTAGGGTTATTGAAGGATGTCGGAAATGAGCCAAAAGAGTAGAGATTTAACTGACTTCGTATTTACAGTCTATATATCTGCAGATTTTTTTCTTGTCTGATTAAGGTTCCCCATCACATGTAAAGAGTGGACGAAATTACTACCTTCTGAAAGATTACATATAATTTGGGAAACTTAGCAATGCAACCTTTATTAAATTTTAATGGCTAACTAACAAATTAATTAAGCTTTAAGACAATGAATTTTAAAATAAATTATGCTTGAAAGTATGTCGGCTTGTTTACTACATATGTGACATACCTTGATCCTAACTAGAATCTTAAGCAAGATTATAGTGCTTCATTAAATACTAATGGCAAGCTAAGCTAATCTAATGTCTTTAATCAGAGATTTGACTTTGCTAATTTTGACGGTGTGTTTTGTCCTTTTGTCAATTTAAAATAGGGGCTTAAATTGAATAAAATAAACATGGAGATGCAATAACTATTTGGCTTTTGGAGCATAGATATTTGAGGAAATGTGGAGAAGCATGGAAGACGATATGTGAGAGTTATGGACCAAAACATATTTGTATTTGGTTACTCTTTTTCAAATAATATCGAACAACTGGTAAAACCGTTATATATATATATATATATATAACGGTTTTACCAGTTGTTCGATATTATTTGAAAAAGAGTAACCAAATACAAATATGTTTTGGTCCATAACTCTCACATATCGTCTTCCATGCTTCTCCACATTTCCTCAAATATCTATGCTCCAAAAGCCAAATAGTTATTGCNTGTGTAGAAAACGTATATATATATATATGTTCCTAGCTTGAAGTATCAATTTTTCTAACCTTAGGAATGGATAAATTTTTTTTTTTATAGAAAGTATTTTACTTCCTTAGTGGACATGGTCATGTGCTAATTCAAATTAATTAGATCAGTAAGCTACGAACTGAATAGTTGAACTGGAAAAAAAACTTAAACACATAATCATAAAATAAAATCAACCTTGTCTCTTCTCAATCCTACCTGTCATGAGATTTTGACAAAGTGACAAATACTGATAGGATTATGTGCACGTGCTGTTTGGTGTCTTCCTAGATATTTGAAGTCTAGTTGCACTAACGTATCCAATGTTCTTGTGTTTATTTTGTAAAAAAATTTCCCAATTTATCACTCAACATGTCTGTCAAATTTCTACTTAATTTCTAATTATATGTATACGTTTTCTACACAGAAAAACATCACACTTACTCGGAATATTTAGTTGGCACAATCCTATAAGTTCTTACTTCATTTCTTGGACTTCTATTTATTTTGGGTAAAATACGCTAAATGCCTATGCAATCCATATTTATTATCCTTCTTCTTTATTTCTTTCCCTCTTTCTTTCTGTTCCAGTTTTAAATTCAATATTGAATTAGCTGTTAATTTGTTTAGTATTTGAATTAGATGAGCACATAATTCAATTATATCAAAATTTTGAGATCTGAAAAAAATGTTAAACTCTATTTGGATGAGTTTAAAATTTCAAATACGAATTTTAATGTGTGTTTTGAAGTATTTTGCTGTTGAAATTCAATAGGTGTTGTTCTATGATATGTAGATTATGGTGTTAATGATTTTTGGAGATATTATTATGACAAAAATCAAATCCGTTGTTGGAGGACCTTGAAGCTTGAAACTTATAATTTTGGTTTGTTGAGTTTGTAGTTATTTTCATTCGATTCTGACTGGAATATGTACGAAACAATAATTGGAGGCGTGGCTAATTTCTGAGTCAATTTGATGGAAATTGAGTAAAACTTTGAAATTTGAATTGAAATTGAGTTGAACAAGCGAAGAAGAAGAATCTGTACTACATGCCAAAATGATATATTGCACTATTTTGGTATACAATAATTATTTTAACAATATATTATTAATTGCAATAGTTTATCATTTTGATATACTATAAGATATTTTGGTATATGATATATAATTCAATAGTATATATTGTAATGGTGTAATGTTATAATTTGGCTAATATATATTTTTTTTTGAAATTTTCAACTGGGTTCTTTACAAATTTTGAACGGAGTCCTCATCTTTTTTCCAAATATTTTTTCAAATAAAGTGTTTGATGGAGTTGCATGGAGGTATTATTCATTATATTAGACGTAGGTGTAGGATTATGTCACACCCCAAACCTGGGAGGCGTGGTTGGCACCGGGTGCTATACTCTGCCCGAGCATATCACTATGTAATTGTGAAGTCCGGAGGGGTAGCCCTCAACTTTGGCCCGATGAAGCCTACCTGTAAGCCGACAATACCAATTAAAGCCGACAATGCCATATTTTAAATCATCTGAAAATAACGTCTATCTCATCTGAGGGGTAAACATACCCAGAAGCTCATATACATAATTGTGAAGGATGACAAGATCGCCATGAACGTCTACAACCATCAATACCAAACTGAACATATACATAGGGCTGGCAAGGCCACAATACTGACATACAAAATCGACAATACTCATCTACAAGCCTTTAAAGATTACACAACAGCATCATGGTCATGATAGGATCCTGGCCTACCCATCACGTTTGTATATACAAAATGGACTCCAAAGTCTAAAACTAGTAACCCCGACAGAGTGGAGCTTACCAATCAAGCTAATGTTTGGATCTGTCTACTGAGAAGGTTTATTCAACTGTTCAGAACATGCATGCATGAAATACAACGTCCCCGACAAAAAAGGACGTAAGTACAAAATAATGTATCGAGTATTTAAGGTAATACAATAACTAAAAGCTGAAACTGAATTGATAATATAATAACTGAAAGTAACTGGGAGTCAAAGATGATATGAAGATATGCTTACCTGTTGATACTGACTCAACTCTCTCAATATAGTAAGTAAAATAGTGATCTGGGTCTATAATTCTCGGTATGTATAACTGCTCGGCCATAGTAGGCTCGCTTATAGACGCTCGGCCATAGTAAGCTAGGTATCTAAATCATTAATCGACCATTTTAGGCTTGCTCATAGGTGCTCGACCATAGTAGGCTTGGTATATAAATCACTACTCAGCCATTCTGGGCTCGCTCATAGGCGCTCGGCCACAATAGGCTTGGTATATAAATCACTACTCGACCATTATGTGCTCTCTCATAGGCACTCGACCATCTAATGAAATAAGGACCTGCCCACCGATTATAGCTCGGTGGGAGTAAAAAATACTATAATACTATATATATATATATATATA
>ML408066.1:0-12978 GCA_005239525.1 Nicotiana knightiana | reverse complement strand
CTCTCTCTCTCTCTCTCTCTCTCTCTCTCTCTCTCTCTCTCTATATATATATATATATATATATATATATAGAGAGAGAGAGAGAGAGAGAGAGAGAGAGAGAGAGAGAGAGAGCCTCTACCCTCTTGAGTGAAAGAAGACAATCTTAACAGAATATAAATTCTTGATAAGAGAGAATACTATAACTTATGAGACTAGAATAATGTACATAATCAAAAATACGAACTTCTCTTTTTGTCTCGTTATCACATGCATTTAGTTATGGAATCATGCCAAAATGAAGAAAAGGTTTAGCCTTAGCATACCTTTGCAAACTTCATGCCAATCATCAACCAAGCTGAATATGATATTCTTACATTTACTTCGTCGACATCATATAAGCGTTGTAACTTCCATATTTCGACAATAATATTATACAAAAAAATGGACAACACCTTCCCTGTTTATACTATATCCCATAAGTTACTAAAAGCCACCAAACATCCCAAACAACAATACAATTCACAATAAGCTTTCCCATTACTTGAACAACCATTTTGAGCGGTATTCTCGATTTATGATCAACAAAATATAATCTGAATCCAATTCATTTTTCCTGAATCCTCCTACAACATCTATAACACTATTTTTATGCTTACCGTATCATTTTTAGCCCAAAAGCATCATATGAATAATCTTCAAAAATACGCCACACATCTAGCACCTTAACCTTTATCGTGAATCTCTTGTTTATCATATTTTCTTCTTCGATCAACTTAATTAACATATATATAAGCTTAATAGCAGCAGCCATAACATATTCAACTTATTTCTTACAGTTTTCAGCCATAACAAACCATATATATAGCCTCAATACAGCCCATAAAAAAGAAAAGATAACAATTCCTTATACTGTATCAATTTCTATCTTGTAGATTTTAATCAAATGATTCAACCAATATATGATTAACCTTAAGTACAACCAAGAACATGATTTACTTACCTTAGGCAGTAGATATAACTTGAAATCCCCAGTTTATGTAGCTCACAACAACTATCAATCACACCACAACACTTTATGAGTATTATTCTTCACCATGCCTAACCTTTGATGATTACACTTTGGAGTCACCCTTGAACCTTTGAAATCTATTTAGGAGGGTTAGGAGGAGTGTGGGGACGAAGTTGGGTCAAAAAATGAAGCAAAAATGGTCGTTCAAATCATTTTAAAAACGAAGTAGGCCGACCACCGTCTAAGTGGGCCCCATAGAGGCTACCTATGCAGTGTCGCAAAAATGCTAATATCTCTCTAAGCTGATATCTTATTGGCAAACTGTTTAATAGAGTGGAAACTAGATCGTATATCTTCAATTTTGGTGGTTGGATCACCCCGTAACTTCAAGTATATTGAAGAAAAGCTCAGTGTTATTACACCGAAATTTCAGTATAATTATGAACATAACTAGCCATAACTTTTACAGACTTTTATTTACAACTTGTTTGACTTCAAAAAATAACACACGAATATTATATAATTAAATTACCTTAGAATATTAAGCACCCCTATTCTTACTGCTAAAGTATGTGTTATAACATCTTTGATTCGTTTAGCTTCCAACCCTCACGATACTTCCGTAACACATGTGTTAACTTATTATTATCTTTGTAAATGTCCTTAAACTTTTCGTCTTATATTCATTCACTTAAGATGCATTCCAAATAGAAGTATGGGGCGTAACATCCTTCTCCGCTTAGATACAATCGTCCTTGAATGTTAACTCTTAGAGACTTGCAAAAATTCTACCAAAATCTCCTCCGTACACTAGACTAAAACTAACATGCATGCAGCTAAAAAATATACTATACATGCCACACTAGGCCAATGTCTATAGGTATCACCACTTGGCCTCACACGGTCGTCAATCATAAGTACTGCAAGTCAAAAATAATAGCTCACACCATGACCTACAGGGAAAACCCGAGAAAGGTCTCAATGCACTTCTGTAGCATGGATAATGGATTGACTCTAACTCTGGAGGCAATTCAAGATCATAAGTTACTCTACCTATCCGTTGAGTGACTATGTTGTTTAAACAAAGAATTGGATTCTTAGTCAAAGCTATTTTAAGAAGTACTCGGGTTTCTGATAACCAAAGAAATTAGCTAATAATAGGATTTAGACTGTTGATACCTAATTTTCCCCTATATTATTTTCTTTACTGCAGAAATTGACTTATTTCTTTATTTTTCTTTCTTAAACGTTTTTCAATTATTAAATACCGTGTTTATTATTTT
The DNA here is from genome assembly GCA_005239525.1 of Nicotiana knightiana. Lineage (NCBI taxonomy): Eukaryota > Viridiplantae > Streptophyta > Magnoliopsida > Solanales > Solanaceae > Nicotiana > Nicotiana knightiana. Next base: position 10,704 of record ML408066.1, on the reverse strand, counting down.
CCTAACGTGCAAATACGTGACAACATGTTATTTACCACTGTATAAATCATGCTCAACATCATATTCCACTCGTGCGTAATCAATCCTTTAGCAACGCTTGATGAGTGGTTGCGCTCTTCCTATATATCACCCTTTAAATTCGGAAAGGTTTATTTGCGGTAAAACTAGTCGATCAGCGGTGCAATCGACGGGTCCGTGCCTTCCCCCCTCAAGTTGTCCGCTTGAGGGTACTAGTATAGACCCCCATAGAAACCTTACTCTGATTATAACTGTACATGCATCATGGTCAAACCTAGCCGGGTTAGTATGTTGTCCACATAATAACCCTTTAAGATAAGCCTTGTCCAAAAGTCTACCGGGGTTTCCATAATCCCAACGGACGCAACCACATTTTGTGCATTAATTTTGGAGAACTAAATGCCAATATGCTCATCATCGATATATAAATAGTCGAATCTGGAGGGAGAAAGGGCCTAACTTTATTTGTTTTGCAGAAAATGAGGCACGAGGTCCCCAGGTTCGGCATGGTCCAAAGTATACCACCACTGCTACTAGACTGGTGGGAAGATCTTTCCTCAAGTGACAAAAAATATGTGAAGAAGGTCCTGAGAAATTTGCCGTCTGTGTTAGACATCCATCCAAATAACATATTGATAGAAGCTGCAACCATGTTATGGGATCTTGAAAAATCAGTGTTTCGCTTCAGTGATATAGAAATGACCCCGCTCCTAGAAGAACTCGGGGGATTTTCTGGGCTACCTTGGGACAACCCTGGGTTATTAGTACCTAAAAATCGCACTGGTAGGGGATTTCTAAAAATGATGGGTCCGAAAAAGAACGCTGATTTGGAGTGCTTAAAGAAATCTTATATACTATTTGACTACTTGTATGGGAGATATGGTCATAGCAAGTCCTACCCTATTTTCCATGATGATTTTTCCATCACTTCCTTAGGACATATTCATCGCAGAGTTTTCGTGTTCATTGTTTGCTTCTTGGGTATGATAGTGTTCCCAACAAAAAGGGAAAGAATTCACACTAGATTGGCTATGGTCACCAAGACTCTAATGGAATGAATCAAGGGACAGACATACACCATAGTCCCTATGATTATAGTTGATATCTACCAGGCCTTGGACCACTTCCAGAAAGGGTCCAAACATTTCGAGGGTTGCAATTTGCTGCTGTAGTTGTGGTTAATAGAACATCTCCAAAAGGGTCAATATCGCCAGGAGTTTCCACGAAGGGCGTGGAATGGCCATATTGCCTTCCATCACCCTAAACAGATGACTTATATCCCGGACATGTTTGCTCAACCAGAGAGTGCTAAGGAATGGGTAGAGTTCTTAGACAATTTGACTGAGGATCAGGTTCAGAGGATGTATGAATGTTTCCCTACTGACGAGTTCATCGTCAGTTCAAGGGACGCTCCTCACTTAGTGTTGATCGGGTTAAGGGGAATATACCCTTATGTTCCCATCAGGGTTATGAGGCATGCATGCAGGAAGCAAATCATACCGCAGGTCGCAAAGATAGATCATTTACGGGCAGATTTTCTGGATGACGACATCCCTTACAAGTGTCAAACTCAACATATATGGCACTCAAATATTATTGTGGAAAAAGATACCATCGAGCCAGACAGGTATCATGCGGGACATGCACCCTTTTACCCGTCATGGTTGGAGGATAAATTAGCTGGGAAAGTTGAGCCAGGAATTAGTCAGGGAAATAGGGTCATAGACGAAGATGCAGAAACCCAAGTAAAGTACAACAAGTTGCGCAAGAGGATTCATGACTCCGAGGCCAAACATCAGGAGATACACGAGACAGACAAGATATTAATAAGGGAATGGAGGGAAATGGCTATCACCTCCAATGAAAGGGTAGAATATCTGAAGGGTTTGATGGAGCTAGAAGGAAAGGCAAGAAAGAGGGTCGCTGACTACTAGAATGCTGAAGGAAGCGAGGAAGGACATCTGGAAAGAGTATACGGTTTGTTGGGTATGCGCGAACTAGGGGACCTGATTGATGGAGCCAGAAAGATCAAGCCTGGGGAAGGTCTTTCTGGGACCAAGTAGATTAGATTTACCTGTCTTTCCTAAATGTAATAAGGCCAGCTGCCAGTAGTGATCTATCTTTTATTATTTTAGTGTCGTGTTGGATTCATCTATTTTTATATTAATGAAATGAGGCAATTATTGGCATCTAAATTCTCCAAAACAATTTGTTGCTAGGTCTACCTCGGGCACAATGAGGCTCCCAAAATAAGACGCGAATTTACATTCTGCAATATGTGTTTAAACACCGCAAATATTCTCTTTAGAACTCTTAATGACTTGGCTACCTTTTGTTTTTATTCCTTTCTTTTGATTATTCCATTTTCCCAAAGGTTGGTTCGTGCATATTGGCTTCATCAGCTTATCATACTAGATCCAAGGGCCCTCCACCTTATCCTCCTCCTAGTCCACCAAAAGGCAAAAGGAAAGCAAAGATGGATGATTTGAACGGTACCGGAAAAGACAACAACATACATGTTGAACATGCAGAAGCTTCTGATGGTCGAGGTACTCAGGCCCCAAATGATGTGGTATCACGACTTGAGCAGAAAATACTAGAACTCCAGGGTGAGCTCGAGCAGGTCTGGAATGTAGCAAATCTATCCCTCGCATTCAATATCCTAGATGTCAACCATTCAAACACTAAGAACCCCGCACCACCGCAAAACACACCCAACAAACTCCCACAGAATCCTCCTGCACCTCTCCATTATACAACCCACCACAGAATCAAACTATTCCTCCGCAATACCATCAAAACACCTACCACACTCCACAAAACACCTCGTCAGTCATTCCTGAACCCCTGAATTCCACCAACGATCACCATTATGCCCAAACTCCCGGTCATCAAAACAACCCTATATACGTAGAAACCCTACCTCACTCCACTCAGCCCATATCCTATGCACCGGAATCTGCTGAGAAAGACTTGCTCATTAAGAACCTGGCTGAAGAGCTCAAGAAGTTGACGAGTCTGGTTTAAGGCGTCGAAGGGAGCAAAGGGATAGAAAGTCTGAACTATGAAGACCTATGCATACAACCCGACGTAGAACTGCCGTAGAATTACAAACCCTCTAAGTTTGAAATGTTTGACGAAACAGGTGATCCCAGGGTTCATCTGAGGACTTATTGCGACAAGCTTGTAAGGGTCGGAAAGGATTAAAAGATCCGAATGAAGCTTTTCATGAGGAGTCCTATAGGAGATGCTTTATCCTGGTACATCAACCAGGATCCCAAGAAGTGGGCTAACTGGGTGAGTATGGCGTCTGACTTCATGGAAAGATTCAGGTTTAACACAGAGAATTCGCCGAATGTCTTCTACATTAAGAACTTAAAGAAGAAGCCCACTGAGACCTTCCGCGAGTATTCCACTCGTTGGAGGTCAGAAGCAGCCAAGGTCAGGTCAACATTGGACGAAGAACAGATGAACAAGTTCTTCGTCAGAGCACAGGATCCACAGTACTATGAAAGATTGATGGTTATTGAAAACAACAAGTTCTCCGATATAATCAAACTCGGAGAAAGGATTGAAGAGGGCATTAAAAGCGGTATGGTGACAAACTTTGAAGCGTTGCAGGCCACAAACAAAGCATTGCAGTCAGGGGGTATATCAAAGAAGAAAGATGCAGGAACAGTAATGGTCGCCCAAGGACCCAAAACTCCACTTGTATATCAAACCTCCCCAGTTACATACCAAGCACCTCCACCCACATATCAACCATCACCTCCTAGATATTTCCAACTAGCCACTGCTTATCACATATATAATTCCCAACCATCTCACTTTCAGTCACCTCCAACCCGCCCAAACTACCCAAGACCTCGGCCTAACTTTGACCCAAGACCACCTAGACAATACACTACCATTGCCGAACCCATTGACCAGTTTTATGAAAGGCTGAAGGTTGCTGGTTATGTCACTCATATCCCTACCGCGACCATGGAGAATCCACCCCAATGGGTCAACCCAAACAAGACCTGTGCATATCATTCTGGCATAAAAGGGCACACCATTGACGAGTGCACTAAAGGATAAGATCCAGACCTTGATTGATAATAAGGTCATTCAGGCCAAAGAAGATATACCCAACGTCCACAACAACCCCTTCCCAAATCATAGGGGTGAAGGTGTCAATGTGATAGAGACCGATGAGGAATGGGATCCCGAGGGATTGATTGGGCTTATTAAAGAGGGTGACAATCCTAAGAAACCCACAGTCACGCTCAATCCTATTATAATACAAATACAGCCGCTAGTGGAGGTTGAGATAGATGTATCAGTTCGATTTGAAGTTGAGATATCACCCCTCACAACTGCACATGTTCCATTCGAGGTGGAAGTAACCACGCCTTTCACAGTGACAGTGACAACCACGCCGCCTTTCAACACTAAGGCTATACCTTGGGATTATGTGGCCGAAGCTAGAAGAAGATGAAAGAACAAAATAGAAGAATCTGGAGCTGCGCAAGGGATGACCAGAACGGGAAGAGTCTATACACCAGAGCATTTGGGAGAATTCAGTAAGCAAGCCTCTAACATACCGCCCGTTATTGAAACAGGCCCGAACGACCTTTGGAGGAAAGTGCAAGCAAAAGAGTATTTAGTCACAGATCATTTGAACAAGACTCCTACTCATATATCTATCTTGTCACTGCTATAGAATTCAGAAGTGCACAGGAATTCTCTCTTAAAGGTGTTAAGCGAGGCATATGTACCTAACAACATCACTGGCAGAGAAATGGCCAATATGGTGGGACAGGTGCTGGAAAGTCACAAAATCACCTTCCACGAGGACGAGCTGCCACCCGAGGGTTTGAATCATAACGGGGCACTATATATTACCGTGCAATGTGAGGACAATTTCATTGCCAGAGTTCTGATAGATGGGGGATCTAGTCTCAATATTTTCCCATTGACAACACTGAAGAGGCTGGGCAAAGGCCTGTATGAAATACGAGAAGAGACCATGAACGTGAAGGCAATTGACGGGTCTTAGAGGGATACCATTGGCGAAATCAATCTCTATTTACGGATGGGGCCTACATAGTTTGATGTCGAGTTTCAGGTGCTGGACATATCCGCATCCTATAGTCTATTGTTGGGACGGCTATGGATACACGCCGCTAGGGTTGTGGCATCAACTTTGCATCAGGCAGTGAAGTTCGAATGGAACCATCAAGAGGTGATTATCCATGGAGATGGGAGCAACCCCATTTACAGCCGTCAGACTATCCCGGTGGTTGAGAATAGAAGAAGGTTCGTGGGAGAAACTTATCATCACATCGAGTGAGTCAATGCAATTGAGAAAGATAAGTGGTGGAGCAATATGATAGAAAGTACACTAGCGTGGAGAGGATATGAACCCGACAAGGGTCTTGGCAAAAACCTTCAGGGTATCTCCAAGCCAATACAGTTGAAACGTCATGGTACAACCTTTGGGCTAGGGTATCAGTACACCTGGCGAGAATACAATGACTAGTCACCACTGTAGCGTGGTCCGTACTATCCACTTGAGCATCCTGTACCACAACCGAGTCAGACTTTCCAGCAGAACGACATCATATGGGGATCAGAGAAGGAAGAAGCATTGGCCGCCTTGAGGAACTTGTTACTAGAGGATGATGACATGGACTGTTGTGTAATTGTCGAGGAGGAGGAGAAGGAAGGCCCTACCATCCAAGCTGTGGAGAAAGGATCATTCCTCAAGAATTGGACTGTCAGACCATCCAGGGCCCGACGAGTCCCGAGGTAGCAAGGCTGAACAACAATGTTGATTTTGATGTTTTCTAAGAAAATGATTTCCCTTTTTGCATTTGTTTTAAATAAAACCTCCAGCGTTCCAAAACGTTGTTTAAATTATTGAAAATCACTTTTATGTGTCAATGGATCGATATTTATTATTATCATTTTCTCTCATATCTTTATCCATACAACATTACTATTTCCTGTCTTGATGAACCAACAACTGTGACATGTAATGAAGCAACACAACAAAAGGATAGTGATTCAGAAGAAGAGGATGTCATACCCGAGGAAATCATCAGGGAAGTAGAAAATTTTGAGAACAAGACCAAGTCCAACCTGGACGAAACTGAGATAATCAACTTAGGAGATTCCGAAACTGTCAAGGAGACCCGCATCAACATTCACTTGTCACCATCAGAAAAGGAAGAGTATACACAGTTCCTGAAAGAGTATGAGGATATCTTTGCATGGTCATATGAGGATATGAACGGGTTAAGTACATCTATTGTGGCTCACAAGTTGCCCACAAACCCAATGTGTACACCAGTAAAGCAGTATACACAATTCCTAAAAAAGGAAGAGTATACACAGTTCCTGAAAGAGTATGAGGACATGTTTGCATGGTCATATGAGGATATGACCGGGTTAAGTACATCTATTGTGGATCACAAGTTGCCCACAAACCCAATGTGTTCACCAGTAAAGCAGAAACTCAGGAAATTCAAGCCTGATATGAGTCTAAAAATCAAAGAGGAGGTCACCAAGAAAATCAAGGCCAAGGTCCTCAGGGTAGTTGAATGCCCAACTTGGTTAGCCAACATCGTGCCAGTTCCAAAGAAAGATGGGAAAGTCAGAGTCTGTGTTGATTATCAGGATCCAAAAAGAGCAAGTCCCAAGGATGATTTCCCGCTACCAAACATACACATTCTGATCGATAATTGCGCCAAGCATGAACACCAGTCCTTTGTAGATTGCTTCGTCGGTTATCATCAGATTTAGATGGACGAAGAAGACGCAGAGAAATTAACCTTCATTACACCATGGGGGGTGTACTGTTACAAAATGATTCCATTCAGTCTAAAGAATGTTGGGGCCACCTAAATGAGGGCTATGACTACCATTTTTCATCACATGATACATAGGGAGATCGAGGTGTATGTGGATGACGTCATCATCAAATCCAAGAAATCCACAAATCATATAGCAGATTTGAGGAAGTTCTTCGACAGACTGCAGAAGTACAACCTAAAATTAAACCCTGCAAAGTGTGCATTCGGGGTCCCTACCGGAAAGTTAGTTGGGTTCATTGTCAGCCGCTGAGGGATAGAATCNAAAGCCATCCAGGAGCTGCCACCACCGAAGAGTAAGAAAGATGTAATGAGTTTTCTAGGACGGCTAAACTACATCAGCCGGTTCATAGCCCAGTCCACAGTCATATGTGAGCCAATTTTCAAGATGTTGAAGAAAGATGCTGCAACTAGTTGGACCGAGGATTGTCAAAGGGATTTCGACAAGATCAAGGAGTACCTATCAACACCACCAGTTTTGCTCCTGCCAGAGCCAGGCAAACCTTTGCTACTCTACCTCGCGGTTTTAGATGGAGCCTTCGGCTGCGTTCTGGGACAACACGACGAGACAGGGAGAAAGGAACAAGCTATCTATTACCTGAGTAAGAAATTCACTCCATATGAAGCGCGGTACTCTCTGTTGAAACGTACCTGTTGCGCCTTCACCTGGATAGCTCAAAAGCTGATGCATTACTTCTATGCTTACACAACGTACCTCATATCAAGGATGTATCCCCTGAAATATATCTTTCAAAAACCTATGCCCATTGGCAAGCTGGCTAAGTGGAAAATCCTGTTGAGTTAGTTCGACATTGTTTATGTAACTCAGAAAGCAGTCAAAGGACAGGCACTGGAAAATCATCTTGCTGAAAACCCTGTGGAAGGAGAATACGAACTCCTGAAAATGTATTTTCCCGATGAAGAAGTGCTAATCATAGGGGACGATATTGCTGAATCCTACGACGGTTGGAGGATGTTCTTTGACGGAGCGGCAAATTTCAAAGGAGTCGGTATTGGAGCTGTCTTGGTATCAAAAATTGGCCAACATTATCCGGTATCTGCTAAACTCAGATTTCCCTGCACCAACAACATGGCAGAGTATGAAGCTTGCATCCTAGGACTCAACATGGCCATCAACATGAATATTCAGGAGTTTTTGGTAATCAGCGATTCAGATTTGCTTGTGCACCAGGTACCAGGAGAATGGGCCACCAAGAATTCCAAGATACTGTGATATCTGCACCATGTGTAGGAATTAAGAAAGAGGTTCACGAAGATAGAGTTTCGGCATGTTCCCAGGGTTCAGAACGAGTTTGCCGATCCATTGGCCACTTTGTCATCAATGATACAACATCCAGACAAGAACTTCATTGATCCTATCCCAGTAAGGATCCATAGTTAGTCGACATATTGTGCTCATGTTGAAGTAGAAACATATAGGAAGCCTTGGTTCCACGACATAAAAAGGAATCTGACAAAAGGGGATACCCAGAGCATGCAAGCCATACTCAGAAACGCACGCTTCGGAGATTGTCCAACAATTTCTTCCACAGCGGAGGAATCCTATATAGAAGAACTCCTGATTTGGGTTTGTTGAGGTGCGTCGACGCGAAAGAAGCTTCTAAGTTGCTAGAAGAGATATATGCCGGAACCTACGGCCCGTGTATGAATAGTTTTGTCTTGGCCAAGAAGATACTCAGGGCCGGTTATTTCTGGATGACCATGGAGACAGATTGCATCCGGTATGTCCAAAAATGCTACCAATGTCAAGTACATGCAGATATGATAAAAGTACCACCAAATGAGCTCAATGCAACAAGCTCACCTTGGCCATTCTCCGCCTGGGGAATGGATTTCATTGGTCCAATCGAGCCCATCGCCTCAAATGGGAATAAGTTCATCTTGGTAGCTAATGATTACTTCACCAAATGGGTCGAAGCAACATCTTACAAGGCAGTGACTAACAAAATCGTAGCAGATTTTGTCCGCGACCAGATTGTTTGTCGATTCGAAGTTTCGGAGTCCATCATCACTGACAATGCCACCAATCTCAACAGCGATATGATTAAAGCCATGTGTGAGACCTTAAAAATCAAGCACAAGAATTCCACAGCCTATAGACCTCAGATGAATGGAGCTGTAGAAGCCGCCAACAAGAATATCAAGAAGATACTGAGAAAGATGGTAGAAAATCACAAACAATGGCACGACAAGCTACCATTTTCTTTACTGGGATACCATACCACAGTCCGCACATCAACCGGGGCGACTCCCTACTTACGGGTTTACGGTACTGAAGCTGTTATTCCTGCCGAAATGGAGATTCCTTCTTTGAGGATCATACATGAAGCTGAGCTCAGTGATGCCGAATGGATAAGGAACCGTTATGGGTAGATATCCCTCATAGACGGAAAGAGGATGAATGCAGTATGTCACAACCAGCTTTATCAGAATAGAATGTCCAGAGCTTTCAACAAAAGGGTCAAGCCAAGACAGTTCACACCGGGGCAGCTGGTGTTGAAGAAGATCTTCTCTCATCAAGATGAATCCAAAGGGAAATTCTCTCCCAACTGGAAAGGTCCTTACATGGTTCACATAGTATTGACGGGAGGAGCCCTCATACTCGCAGAAATGGACGGAGAAGTCTGGCCAAAACCAATCAATTCAGATGGAGTTAAGCGATACTATGTGTAATTGTTTATGTTTCTGAAAATGGTGTAAATTGAACTATGCTCGACCTGATTCCCGTTTAAGAGGGGATATGTAGGTAGCCCTGTGGGTTCGGTCATAATTCAATAAAAACTCTATTTTCCCTACCATCAAAAACTGGGACAGAATTTTGAGGAGGACCCTCAAAATTCTGAAGCAAGTTCAGCCGATCACAACATATACAACAGTCAGAGATGTTTATCCATCTAACTGGGGCAGATTTTGAGGAGGATCCTCAAAATTCTACAGCAAGAGAAGTCACAATGTCTCAGATCGTGTCACAGACACTAGTTCATCTAACCAATTTTCTAAAAAAACATCTCTGTTTAGAAAACTCTACCCCCAATGATTTGAACAGGATCTTCAGACTGAGCAAAGAAAGTCAATCAAGCCGACGGAGGCATGGATCGATCTCCCCCTTACAGAACTCACAATTTTTCTTTGAATGCAGGAACAAGGAATATGCATGCCTCGAAATCACAACCTTCATAACAACAACGATACTGAAGCCACTTCCAGCTAAGAAATACTCTGCTATCACCTACTATCTATTCTTTTTTCATGAGACTAAGCTCTGTCTCAACCTTGTATGAGGCTAAGCCCTGCCTCCATATTTTCATAAAGACTAAGCACTACCTTCAACTCTGCATGAGGCTAAGCTCTGCCTTCACTTGCATGGGACTAAGCCCTGTCCCGAATCTTGTATGAGACTACGCTCTGTCTCCATATGCATGAGGCTAAGCCCTGCCTCCACATTGCATAAGGCTAAGCACTACCTTCAATTTGCATGGGACTAAGCCCTGTCCCGAATCTTGCATGGGACTAAGCTCTGTCTCTGTGAACAACTAATTTTTTACCACACCGAATATTTTAGTGTAAATATTTTTTTTTAGGTCTAATCTTAATACTTAAGTTTTTTTTATCTTACTCTTCATAAGTTTTATTAAGAAAATTAAAAAACAACAAAATATTCACATTCTTAGAATATAAGATTTGTTCCTACGTTTAAATAGAAGAATATATATATATATATATATATATATGTCAACTTGGTTTATTCTAATTTAAATGTAAGTTATAGTAGTATTTTTTGTTTCTAGTATAATTTAAACCTTTATAT
>MDKJ01294280.1:0-41161 GCA_005239525.1 Nicotiana knightiana | reverse complement strand
TCTACTTCATTTTCCAAGAGGAGATTTCTCCAAACTTCTCTTCCTTAGAGAAGCGTTTGGAAATGAAGTAGAGAATTCCTCTATAACATCTTCTTTTATCAACTTAGGAAATGTTAAATTCCTACCTACATCATCACTGTTTGAAACACATGACATTGCCTTCTCATTATCATTGTCGCTAATGAGAACAACAATTGATCAAAGACACACCCTATCAGGTACTGTATCCAAGTTATTCTTTGTATTCAAGTTCATCCCGAGTAATATTACTACGAGAATAATCACCAAAACCACCAGACAACTTTATGATGCCAATGAAGTAAGATGAGCTATTCAATAAGACTCATATTGTAAAGAAGAAAGAAAGAGACTGATCCAGAAAGGTGGGTCGAGGGCCGAGCCTCGACTGTACATGTAAGTTTTTTACTTTTCATTAAGTATTTTGATTTACTAATTCAATGTAATTTTTCTTATAGGGTCGCTTCACAGCTTACGTGGAGGAATTCATACGCAGTCATCCACCTAATGAGTCGGGCGAGGCAATCTAACTTTCGAACGAGGATGCTGAAAGAACACTTAGTTATATATACTTAGTTTTCCTTGAGTACTTTTATATACTTTGAACTAGACAATAGAACCGGTTTTCGAATGGGCTTGTAATAACAATTAACTTAGTTTTGTTAGTTTAATGTGTTTTCTATTGAACTTTACTTTGTTGGTTTTAATGTTGTTGTTGTGTTGTTGTTGTTGTTGTTGTTGTTGTGTTGTTGTTGTTGTTGTTGTTGCTTGTAATAGGGAATTTGGTATGCTGACAGGTGGTGTAGCTGCCAAAACTGGCAGTTTCTGCCAAAATTATACCCAGAAAAACGACCAAAGTTGGTCGCTTTTATATTTTAAAAAAAATTTCCTGGGCAATAGCGACCAAAGTTGGTCGCAAATTAACCCAGATTTTCAGAAAAGCGACCAACTTTGGTCGCTATACTTGTAAGAAAATAAAAATTCTGGGAATTAGCGACCAATTTTGGTCGCTTATGTACAAAAAAAAAAATTAAATTCTATAAATTAGCGACCACTTGTGGTCGCTTATTTTTTAAAAAAAATTAAAAAAATTAAAAATAAGCGACCAACTGTGGTCACTAAATTTATATTATTAAAATATTGTAGCGAGCAAAGTTGGTCGATATATTGTATACCCGGAATATTTGGTCCTTTTACTTTATAGACCAAAGTTGGTTGCTAATTAGCGACCAACTTTGGTCCCTAATTTAAAGGGACCAGTAAAATAGCGACCAAGCTAGTTTGGACGCATTTTGGTCGCTTTTCACTGTTTAGGGACCAACTTTGGTCGCTTTTTGTGGTCGTTTTTTTCCGAATTTTTAGTAGTGTCAATAAGTTTCTTTTAGACTTAGTACAACATAATACCTTATTGATAATCAATTTTACTTCTCCAAAATGGTATAATTCTTCGAGAACTTTCAATTAATTTTGTATTACCACATATTCATCAAAATCCATATGGTGAATATCTCTTTCAAGGAGAAAGTTATACCATTATGGTCATGGTCAAAATCACCATAGGCAAGATATATTATTCCCATTACTTTTGGCCTATAATAATAATATTGTCATAACATTTTGGGCATAATCACAATAGGTATGCTCTCAATGACCATTCATGCCATAATAATGAAATTATTTTCTTATTCCATCTCAAGCCTCCTCTTAGAGGTGAGTGTGGCATATTCACTACCACTAGTAGTTACATATTCTTTCAAGAATGAATATGTATTCATAAAGCAGATGTTGTCACATTCACATCATGAATGGACCATAATCATCTATATGTGCTTTACAAAATATCATGTCAAATCGATGACAAATATTACTTTCACAAAGTGAAAGATTATTTTGTGAATCCTTATTATTCTCATTATCACAATAATGACGATTATAATGTCATCTATTGCCACGTCCATGTCCATTGATACCTTCACGGTAATAATTTTATCTTCTTTCAAACTTATAACATATTACTACTACATTATCTTAAGAGGAACGAGAATGAAACATATTCAATTGGACGAGTTTCCACTGCTTTGCCCACAATCATACATGAATTTTATCATGGCAAGGCATATAAATTTTACCACTCCAAGTGGTTATAATTTCTTGCAAACTCTATTAGAGTTATAATCAAAGTTTATTATTTTTGCTTGTATTTAAAATCAAATTATAGAATTTTAACCGTATAAAAACAAAATTCTTACATTAGATCCAGAATTTATTCCTGAATGAAGTTTATGGATCAATTGCAAACTTTATGCTCAATATTATGTACAAGTTGAGTATCATACATGTATCCCAAAGCCAAAAAACTCCCCTTGTCTTTTCACTTTGTAGGTGGAAAACGTACGTGTCTGCTGCCTTTAATATATCTCATTATAGAGGCTCATCAATGGGGTTCGAAACCTAATTGTGGTTAAATTGGACAAAGAGAAAGAAAATAAGTCAAAAAAAAAAAAGGTGTACCGATATATGTATGTGGCGCTATACATTAATGATAACTGTGTCGTTAATGTATAACGCCACATAGTGTGGCGTTATATACTTTTTTTCTGACAGACGGGTGTAACGCCATTATACCCAGCGCTATACACTAAAAGTAGTATAAGGCTGCCTGACCCATTGGTTGAAAGGTAGATATGAAGTGGGTTTTGTCCTTGAGGTACAAGGTTCAAACCCCTGCACCAACATTTTTATATTTTTCTATTTCTTTTTCATTTTTATTTATTTTCATTATTTGGTTTAAGTGTTTAGATATAAATACTTTAATAGAGAAGCCATTTATTATTTCTTTAAAAAATAACCAATACTTTTAATAGTTCTTATTTTGTGTTATACGTAAAATAAAATTACTTTTTTTCTTTTATTCAAATTAGAATTATAAGTTTTATTTTCAAATTAGAATTTTAGAATTATAAATAAAATTCTATGTGGCGCTATACATTAACGGTAACTGTGCCGTTAATGTATAGTGCCACATAATGTGGCGTTATACATATTTCGGTACTCTTTTTTCTTGGACTTATTTTCGTTCTCTTTGTCCAATTTAGCCACAATTGAGTTCCGGACCCCTCATCAATGGACAACATGGTGGAATTTTAAAGGAAGACAGTGGTCATCTTCCATGGTTAGCCTCTATTTGTAGCGTTGCGCAAACCAATGCATCAATTGTCCAATATAACATTTAATAAACCAGAATTAGTTCATCTTGATTTCAGCCGTGGGTGGTACCATCAAGCTCTCAACGACGAGTATTAATATAGGCTAAATTTCAATTGGAAATTAAAGACTCGTGTCGGTAACATGTTATAAAACAATAAAAGAGAAGAAGAGTATTATAAAGAAGGGTATGGAGAGAAAATTCTTATTGATTTGGGATGAATTACAATGGAATAAGGCCCCTTTATTATAAGGAAATAGTGACTTAGTCACCAAGAAAAATCCCTAAAATCTTTCTAAAATATAGACATTCATCTTAAATAAAACCTATTTATAACAATGTATTACAAATCTCTACATTATTAATTAATGTATAACTTGTCTTCGAATCAAACGATCCCTTAAAGTATCCAAAATTTAGCAGATTTGATCCTTTTGTTGAACTAAAATATTAAGGATGATAAAATTACTTATTTCTCTTGCATAACGCTAATGATAAATTTTTTAATTCTAAACGACAAGACCCATTTTTCTATAAATTGTTATTTTTAAAATAGAGGTGTCCGTGCCAACTTAGGTGCATTTCGTCAGACATATAATATAATCAAAACATATATAAGCAAAGACCCGTTTTTGTATAAACTTAATTAACAAGTACCAACATTGTACTATATGATTTTTATTATTTCTCAAATAACAAGCGCTAATTTTAAGTCAATTTAGTACTTTCTTCAAGGATCAATTATTTTACTTAACAAGCAATTATACATATAAAAGCTACTCTCTTTTTAATTTAGCAGTCGTAAGCTACATATACTCAATGTTAAAGTGGCATTGCTAACATATACTAGTATTAAAGAGATATTTTTTCAGTATTAATCGTAAAACTTATATGTCAAGAAAGTTTTAAGTAAATTTTCAAAATCAAGAAAGAGTTAAGCAAATTTTCAAACTTTCCTTAAAAACTAGAATAACTTTAGAACATATGAGTAAAAATTTACTCACATCCCATGTTTACATTAAATCATATTAACTTTTAGTTAAGTCATAAATTAAGGTAAAAATTTATATTAGTTAACTCTAATTTAATAGTAATAAAAGTGTATGTGTCATGTATTCATTATTGTGGTGTAAAACCCAAATAAGGGTAAATTTTGTCCGAACCTCTATTATGGTAAGTTCTTTCTTTGGAATCCCAATAATTCGTGATTGTCTTGTTCTCCTTTTACACACTATCTATTTTTGGCAACTACTCATTAGGCCATTACACAATCTTTATATATGGTTTGCATGAACTACTCTTCAAAACATACTTCACCACTAACCCTAACCCTAAAACATATTTCAAAACATACGTTCCATTCACTGAGATTCAGCCATTTATCGTTTTAGCATGGATGAAGTCACGCTTTTCGTTGGTGGTTTTGGGTTTTTGTTTGTGATAGCAGTTTTGGTTAAAACAATGATTTTTGCACCAGTTGTTCCAGTTGTAGCTGGAGCATCTACACCCAATTCCATTCCACTCATCTGTGTTGCCTTGCTTGTCGTCGTTCTTGTCGCTTCTCTCGCCAAGATGCCGCCGAGCGCTGCCTGAAATTAATTACTATCTCCACAACACACATACACAATATCTCCTTATTTTATTTTTAGATTAAGCGGTTAGGTGGTCGGCTATTTAAGTTTTTTATTTTTGAGATGTTGCAGTAACGAGCGAAGTGATCAGTTTAAGAAACTTCATTAATTTTATTTAGTGACATTTGTAGTATGTTAGCTGAAGCATATACGTAATAAATACTGCTGAAAAGGGTTTCCACATTATGTGTTAGGGGATAATATAGTATTTACTACTTTTGCATTCTTACTCGAAAATAGGAAAGGTTAATGCAGCTTCAAATTGTTAGACAAACATGTGCAGAATTAGGTTAATGATAAACTGTCAAAAAGCAAAATCTACATAAAGTTCTGATGCTTCTTACTCTGATGAAAATAGCTTTTTAGTTATGTTCTAGACTATTTTTCACACTATAGGAGTTCTTGTTTGTAGATGCTACATAGTAGGTTCTCATGGGGGTGGAATGCCTCTACAAAAGTATGATCAACGGTGGGGGTCGCTAATACCTTTTCAGGTTTTCTTTTCTGAAAATAAGGAGTTGGTTGCTAATATATTTTTCGTCTCAATCTGGCGAAAAGATCATCTCTGCTACAATTCAAAATAATGCTTTCTGCAATAACAGTTTTTCTACAGTGTATATTGTTCGGCTCAATCTTGCACGAAATCTGTATTATCTTTGAAACTATATGGAACTATATGTTGTTTCATTTTCACTCTTCCTTGAGTGGAAGAGGGTCTATATAACCTGTCTATCTTCACAAGGTAGGAGTAAGGTCAGCGTACACATTATCCTCCCCAGACTCTAACCCTACCACAGAGGAAAACCTGGCATTTGCACGGAGAAGAGTAGAGATGCAGCCTGTTTGTCAACTGGCCCTTCAGTAATAAAAAAAGAAAAAGAGATGAGTTATAATACAGACATATCATGTCACAAGACAAGACTGTAAAGGCAGCCACAAAATGAAACAGAATTTATGTGCTTAGTCTGCTATCTTGCAAGGCAAAACCTTCTGGCTTTTCTTAGAAGAGTTTGTGGCTGCTCATAACAAGTGCATATCTCCTCTGCTACAGAAAGCTTGGCACATCAATCAAGCAAGCAATTCATCTCGAACGAAAACTGACTCGCCTAATGGAATCTGTACCCATCTGCACTTTTATATGACGATCTGCATCTTCGGCATTCAGAGCTGAAAATACGACTACTATCCATCTTAAATCCCAGTCTTCAAAAAGCAAAATAAAGTGCAATATTTTTTTTCGATAAGGTAAGATAATGTTATTTACGTGGGAAAATTCCTGCAAAACTATAGCAAAAAGTAGATAACCTACATAAAAGTACGTTCTCTAAAATATGCACCTCATCATCTATTCACTAAAAGAAAACTAGAGACACAAAAGTTTTTCCTAAAATGTACAAATAATTCTCAACTCCACCAAAAAACAGTGCAAGGCATCCAGATAAAACAGTTTCAAAAAATACTACAAGGACATGCCCCTCAAGTGCTGATGGAAAATAGAGATAAATACACATGTATATGAATCAGAAAACCAAGTAAAAATTCCTAACTTTGAAATCTAAAGCACCTAAAATTTGCTGCTTTTTGTTTGACAAGGAGCATGAAATTCAGAACAAATAAGAGGGCTGGCTCACCCAAATTCAAAAATGAAGAATACAGAAACAGAAAGAACATATATATATATAGCTGAAAACTTACCTATATAAGCAGTGTAGGATGTCGTTCTTTGTGTATTTGTCAGCAGATCCCCACGAGAGGGGGCGCAGGGTAATAACAAAGAAAACCTTAAATTGGACGCGCAACCATGAGGGCTTGATCCTTTCTGCCCTTTCTGACATATGTTTAGGGAGGTTCTCATTTCCCTATTTTCCTTTGGTCTTTCTTTCTTTCTCCTGCAGCCACCACAGCCCTTTCTCTTGCTCGCTTCCCTCTTTGGTTAATGGTTGAATGTGGAAAAAATCCTGGCAAAGCAGCAACCTTGCACTCAACAGGAGGACATTTAATTCCTCCTCTTTACAAGCACACTGATCTCCAGTCAAATCTCTCAACTAATAAAATCCCGCAATGCCACACTTCAAAATCCCATTGTACAGTGAAATTGGCAATATCTTCTAACACCAACAAGCAAATGCTCATTCATCACCGCATTTGGTTATCCTAATATCACTTACCACCTTGGAACCACTATTAAATTCTCCATCTGACATGCAGCGGCTTCAGATGGCATCATAGCATCATCAGGTACCATCGTCTAATACGATTTCAAGAATACAGAGGGGTAAACCAGAAACAACTATGTGAATGCATGTTTGACACTTAAAAATACATGATTATGGCTCAGTTATCCAAGTCAAGACCAAATAATGTCATGGCAGGCATATGGCACGTATCCATCATCTGTGCAGTTAAGGTCAATAACACGTTAAAATTCTCCGCTGCCTGTGGTGAAGTATCATCACCACAAAGAAAAACAAGCAACTGTTTTCTATCATCAATCCAGCTACATCCAGGTAGTCTACCTGCTCCACTCTTTTTTATTGTTTCCCTAACTCTCTCCACATCACTCCATCTTCCAAGGTCAGCATACATGTTTGATAAGACAACCAAATTCGTAGATGTTTGAGGTTCAAGTTCAAGAAGCTTCTCAATAGCACAACCAGCGATCTTTAGATTATTATGCATGCGACAAGCCCCAAATAGGGCACCCCACATTTCTGGAGTGACTTTTGTTTTCATATCCTTAATTAAACGGAAAGCTTCTTCTAACCTCCCTGCTCGCCCAAGTAAGTCAACCGTGCAAGCATAATGTTCAGGTGAAGGATTGATAGAATACTTTTTGGTCATGCGCTCAAACAAATTTGCACCAGCATCACTTAAGCCAGCATGCTTACATGCAGATAAAACACTAACAAACGTCACTTCATCAGGAACCACTTCCATTTCTTCCATCCCTTTGAAAAGTTTGACAGCCTCCTTACCATATCCATTTAAAGCATATCCAGCAAGCAACGAATTCCAGGATACAATATCAGCATTTTCAACATCTTTTCTGCATCAAAGATATTTCCACACTTTGCATACGAAATTATTAAAGCGTTGCAAGCTGACAAATTTTTCACATAACCGGTTTTTATTACCACTTGGTGAATTTGCTTCCCTATACGCTCAGCAGCACGATTGGAACATGAACTTAATACTGACGCAAACGTAGACTGATCTGGTTTCTTGCTATCACGTGCCATCATGATAAAATGTTTAAGCGCATCTACATAGAAACCATTTTGTGTACAACCTGAAATTAAAGAGTTCCAAGAAATTACATTTCTTTCTCCCATCTTCTCAAACATCTCAAGTGCTTTTTCCACTTGTCCCACCTGAGCATAACCCGCTATCATGGTATTCCAAACAACTATGCTCTTTGGTTCCATCTTTTTAAACAGATCTAAAGCTTCATCAATTCTTCCACATTGAGCATAGCCTGCAATCATTGTATTCCAACAAACAACATCACGAGTAGCAGTTCGATCAAATACCCGACGAGCTTCATCCACCCTATTGTTTTGGATGTACCCTGAAATCATTGCTGTTCGTGCACCAACATTTTTGTACGGCATACTATCCAACAAATCCCTTGCTTCTTTGAGCTTTCCAGCATGAACATAACCATCAATCATGGTTGTGTAAGCCACGGCACTCCGCTGGGACATTTTATTAAATAATGAAGCAGCGATGTCAATTGTGCCATTCTGGACATATGCAGCTATGGCATTCCAAGCAACCTCATTTTTCTCTGGCATTTGCTCAAAAATCCTTTCAGCCGCTGATACCATCCCATATCTCGCAAATCCACTCAGCAGATTTACTTGTATTAACTAATGGCAGAAGTAAGAAGCGCATCCATGATTTAAAAATGATATGACTTCAACTTTAAGGTTTTTAGCATTGAAACTATTATATTTTTAAGTTATGGGTTCATATCATTATTTTTGCAATTTTAATAAATTTTTACACCGTGTCAAAAGTTATGTGTTCACTTGAACCCGTTAATCGTTTACTAACATCCTTTTTTTTTGCTGAAACGGAGAATTGCATTATTAAAATTACGAGATTATAGGAGAATGTTCTGAACGTAAAGAGATGGTGTCAATTACATCAAAATCTAATTGCATGA
The DNA here is from genome assembly GCA_005239525.1 of Nicotiana knightiana. Classification (NCBI taxonomy): domain Eukaryota; kingdom Viridiplantae; phylum Streptophyta; class Magnoliopsida; order Solanales; family Solanaceae; genus Nicotiana; species Nicotiana knightiana. Next base: position 32,139 of record MDKJ01294280.1, on the reverse strand, counting down.
AAGTAAAGGGGGGATGGTCTTCAAAAAACATGATATTTTGTGGAGATGATCCCATTTTTGATTTTCCAAACTTTGCTAGAGCGTCCGCCACTCCATTGCCCTCTCGAAAGGTGTGGCCAAGTTGCTGCACTTTCAGTTCTTGTATCACCGACCTACAAGTGGAAATAAGTTGTGAGTACTTTAAACTACCAGTTTGAAGGATTTGGAGCAATACATGAGAGTCTATTTCAACAATTAGAGGTTGGATTATGGATAATCCATGATAGAGGGCTAACAGTTCATCTTGGAGAGCATTTGTACATGTAATGTGTTTCGCGAATCCATAGATCCATTATCCTGAGGCATCGCAAAAAAACCCCCCAACTCCACCATGGTAAGATGTTGGATCATAGGCCATGTCAATATTTAGTTTGTAATGAGGCGATTGTGGTTTATGCCATGAGATGGCTTCCCTAGTAGATCTATGTTTTTCCTCCGGAATATTGGTCAAATAAGTCGTTTGTGTTGCGAGTGTGATAATAGGTGCGGGGTCAATTAGGTGTTTGGTATTATTAAAGAAATTATTATCACGGTTTAACCAAATTTGGCACAAATGATGTGAGTTAGTATAAAGGAAGGTATAACAATCTTGGTTGTTATTGGGATTGGGGTGTGTGAGGTATACAATTTGTGCATCCAATCGAAGTAATTTGATGAGGGTGTAATTATATGGAGGTGTTTCCATAATGTGGTTGCTGGCTAGCAATGAAAAAAGATGTGTGGTTTGTCTTCCAGAGCATTATTACATATTGGACAAGTAGCAGCACTAGTGATTTGTCCATGATAGAGGAGTGCTATTGTTGGTAATTTCCCATGAGTTAGCCACCACAAGAAGTATTTTATTTTGGATAAGGAAGTTAATTTCCAAATCCAGTTATGAGGAAAGTTTGTCGTCCAGTGGTGTTCTTGACGAAGGATGTAATGGTAAGCAGAGGAAGAAGTGAACTTACCATCGGAGGTATAGTGCCAGTAGGGGATATCTTCCGCTTGATGGGTTGTAAATAAGAGGGTGTTATGAATGAGAGATTGAATTTGTGGGGGTAATGTGAAGGAAGAGTAGAAAGGTCCCAAGATGAGTTTGTGATAATGGAAGCTAAGGACTGATTCAGTTCATGCTTAGGAATGGGACTTTGGATGAGGTGGTGTAGTGATAAATTATTTGTGATCCAGTGATCACTCCAAAGGCTTATGCAATTACCATTTACCACATTCCAGCTTGTGCCTGATCGAAAGTATTTAGTGACCTTTGTCATACTCTTCCATATGTAAGAGGAATTTGAGTGTGTGTTCATTGTGTATAGAAAATGGTTTGTATGGTTCTGTTGATGGTTGTATTTAGCGGAAAGTATGTTAGTCCATATAGAGTTACTAGAGTGTGAGTAATGCCATAGAAGATTTGTGAGCATGGCTAGATTTTTGGGAACTAATTTTTGAATTCCCAAAATCCCCCTTCGACTTAGGAGAAGTAACTATATCCCAATTGATTAAGTGGATTTTACGCTTATGAACGGGTGAACCTCAGAAGAAGTTGCATTGGAGGCGATTCAGTTGGTAATAAATTGAGTTGCATAAAGTAAACGCGAATTGAATTTAAAATTGACTTAATGAGAGTTGTTCTTCCTGCTAGTGTGACGAATTTGGATATTTATCCGGAGAGTTTTGAAGTGATTCGGTCAATAATGAACTGATAGTCTGATGCTTTAGGTCGATAATCAACATTTGCCTATGATAGAAGCTTAGTCAAATATACGACACGTGATCTGATAACGCCCAACTATGCCTTATAAAAAGGACAAAGCGGTTCCTGCAAATATATTCCGGTTAACAAGTCCAGAGTCGAATCCCACAGGGAATTAACCTATCAATCACATCTATTGGACTCACACAAATTCACGTATTTAATTCTCAGAAATATTTAAGTAATAGATTGGATGTTTACTAACTAAATATTACTTAATGCAAATGCAAGAATTAAGAACTAACTACGAACGGGTTGTACACAAGAATTGGAATGATCTAAGGTTCTAATTTCCCTTATTGTCGGAATCCTTTCCACTACGTTTGCTATAAATTTTCCTAAGTCTTCTTTATCGATCATGAGCACTCTGACTATCGTAACTCTCTCTCAAGTAATTACAACAATATATTAGACATATTCTCTGGAATTACGCTAGCTAGCCTTAAGTACAGCTCACTTAGATCGCACCCAAGGTTTCGTTATCCCTAATCTCACCTTTAAACCATTCGTATTGATCCCTCATATACGTTAGGAGTGATGTTGTTCAATAACTACCTAAATATGCACTCTCTCCCGAGTAATGCACACTAAATAGGAATAGTTAATTGAGGATCCTTCAATCAACAACAACAAGCATATAGTTGAACAAATAGAGAGATACTATAGAAAATTTGTATTAACATAACTAGAAAATCATCTTTCAACAAGTTCCATCAAAACTCTAGATTATGAGTTTAGCTACTCATACTCGTAGTAACAATATCCAAAGTAATTTGCATAATTAAATTACAGAGTAAAGATAAAGAGACGTACAAATCAACGATTCGAACTCCCAAGTAGTGTTTCACGAGCTATTCTTGTCTCCGGTTGCAAAAGTCCTTCAAAGTGCATTTTTGGGTCTATTTATATGTTTGAGACAAGCCCTAAACGTGTAGGTCAACTCCTAGTCAAGCCGGGAAACAATTTGATCCTTCAAAACTCGAACTGGACCTGGCTTTAGTCCTGGCGTCGGCAGGCTAACGCCAGCCTCAGCCTGGCTTTAAGCTGGCCTCGCCAGGCTAACGCTTGGTTGGGCCTGGCTTTAAACTGGCCTCGCCAGTCTAAAGCCTGGTTGAGCTGGTTTTTGCATGGGTTCTCCTTTTCACCGTTCTCGAGCGCACTTTCGACGTTTAAGTATCCCTTTAGCTATACTTTCATCTCCAATTCACTTACACATAAAATAGACTCCATTACGCTCAAACAAAGTGTAATTTATCATTAAAGCATGTAAAATACAAGTCACCTAATGTGCTAAACCATGAATTATAGCCACATATCAACATTTGCCTATGATAGAAGCTTAGTCAAATATACGACACGCGATCTTTTCTTATAACGGAAAATGATTAAATTTGCTCATACTATGCACAAAATGTTCTAGACTAAATTTAATCATAAAAGTTTTTTTCTTAGGATTTTATATTGGGAATAAAAACAATTAAAAAAAGAAAATCAAACCGACCAAACATCACCAAGCCACTACTTTTTCTTTTTTGTCGTTTCTTTTTTTTTTTTCTTCTTCTTTGATTGACAATTGCATGGAAGCTTTTCAAAAAGTTTTGATTTTTTCCCCCTTAGGATATCTAGAAAAAAATGTTTAAGCAATAATTTTCAATTCAGCTTAGTTGCTTTCAGGAAAGAAAAAAAAATCGATGTGAGTTTGTGACTTCATTTGTGAAAATGTCATAATGATCCTTTTGGTCAATGTACTTATAACAAAAAGTCGATTAATAGTTTGGGATGAAATTTATTGTTAGATGAAAAAGTGATTAAATCCTTATATTTGCATTTTAACATATCGCAGTAACAGTTCTGTCCACTCTTGAATGCCAAGCTCTAATAGAATCAAGACAATACGCGACAAAAAGTTTGTTTCCTATCTATCAAAAATAAAAGAACTTCGCTTCCAACAATTTAACAAATAAAAGCATTATAGATTATTATGTATGATTTTCGGATATCAACTTGGCATTTTTTTCTTTCTTTGTCAGGATTTCGATAACAATATGTATGGTGTTATATCTGAGGCATGACTCTATTAATTTTCATTTTCTTTACCAAATTTCTCAACTGAGGCATGGCTAGTACAAGGTTCGATTGATTGCTTTATTTGCTCTATTTTGAGAATGACCTGCAACAATACAAATGTAAAACTCCAATAGTAAGAAGATTTCAATATCCAAGTGATATTGAAACCTTGAGATGAGGCTTGCATTGTTGAAAAGTTCTCATAGTATGTTTGCTCATAATTTTGGTCGAAACGGAAAAACTTTATTCAACCAAGTAAGCAATTATGTACAGCTAGCTCATTTAGACTATAGAGCTAGATCTACAAAAATAACCAAACAGGAAAGCTTTAAGAATAGAATTGCTCAGCTATCAGCTGCTTATAGCACCCTACCAGGAAGGGTATAAGTCTAACTCTCTTCATATAGCAACACTCACAAAAAAAGATAGAATCCTAAAGAAACATTATTTGCAAACAGTCATCAAATTTTTTATTGAAGGAAAAATAAGCATACAAGAAGACTTTTGAGAATAACCATCTCCTCAATTATATACCTCCCTATATTTGTAACTTTTCACACAAGGATTTCCAACTACTATTTAAAAAATGATAGTAGGCTGATCTCTTGAAAATCAAATAAGAACATACTTTTCAAAAGTTAAGACCAAATCCTATTGCCATTGAAATGTAGAACAAATCCAATTCATCTTCCCCACTCTCGTCCTTTTCAGTAACAATCAGGAATTTGACCACTTGAATTGCAGTCCGCCAAGAGTAGAAGCCCGCAAAGCTCATTTTCAGGGAAACTAGAGGAGTTAAAGCTTTGAAGTTGAGTGTTCACCCAGAAAAATTGTTATACGATAGATTCAAGAAGCTCAAAGTTGACAAACTCGAAAAGCTTTATGAGATTTGACCAGAAATTTGATTTTCCGAAGATCAAGGGATTCCATCACTTTCATGTCACCAATGCCATTTGGAATCCTACCTAGAAATTACAGAATCTCAATCCTACAAGACTAGTAAGACTTATAGGAACTCCAACATGTAGGATCTGTTCTTATTTGTTTCACACAAAAAGTTAGATATACCTCTTGAAAAGGAATTGTTCGAGAGGTCTAACTCAATTACACTGGATGAGACCTGAGGTAGAGGACCAGTGAAATTGTTGGAACCCAAGAACATAAACCAAGGATCTTGTCCACGTGACCAAGAAGTTATTGAAATGATTGAAACCTTACCAACAAATTGGTTGTGAGAAATATCAAGTAATTGAATTTGAGAAGAGAAGTTCCGAAACAAATTTGGAACCTCACCTTCCAACCTATTGTTAGAGATGTCAAAGACTTCTAGCATTGGGAGTTGGCGAAGACTTTCCGGGAGAGTTCCAGTCAGTTATGTTTCTTAGTCATGAATCGGCCAAAGAAGCTAAGAGCTATTTCTCAATCTTGTTGGAGGGAATTTACTACTATTATTAAATAATTCAAATAATTCTCCCTCGACTAGATTTTTTGAGAGATCAAACGAACGTAATTTTGGCGACTTTTCAATTATATTTGGTACTTTTCCAGAAAGCATATTTCCAAAAAGGTCAATATAAGTTATTAAGCTCAAATTTGAAATCACATTTGGAACTACTCCCTCTATATTATTTCCTTTAAGTCTAAGTTATTCCATTTATTTGCATCAATAGAGCCTGTAACGACCCGACCGGTTGTTTTGAGCTCTAGGGTGTCGTTCAGCGGTTTGAAGTCGTGAGTAGCTCCATTTCAGGTGTTATGACCCGTGGGCATGGTCGGAATTGAATTTCAGGAAGCTTAAAATTGATTTGGAAAGAAAATTCTCATTTCAGAAGCCTTAAGTTGGAGAAATCAACTAAGATAGAAATTTTGAGTAAACAACCTCCGAAACAGGATTTGAAGGTTACTGCAGGTTCGTATGATAATTTCGGACTTGGAAGTATGTCCGGATCAGGATTTGAATAACCCGGGAGCGTTTCGATGCATATTGTGGAAGTTAGCATTTTAAAAGAATTTCATAGATTTGGGCTTGAAGTGCATTTCAGGGTTGTTGATGTCCATTTGGGATTTCAAGTATGGGAATAGCTTTGTATGGTGATTCTGGAGTTGGTAGTGCGATCTGAAGTGAATTTGGATGTCAGTAGGTCATTTTGGAGTCATTTGGCTAAAGATAGAAATTTGAGGGTTTTTGATAAATCCGACCGGAAGTGAAAGTTCTGATATCGAAGTCGGAATGAGATTCCGGGAGTTGGAGAAAGTCCGTAATGTTGAATATGACTTGTGCACAAAATTTGAGGTCAATCGGACGTGATTTGATAGGTTTCGGCATCGGATGTAGAAGTTGGAAAATTCTAAGTTCATAAAGTTGGGATTTGAGTGCGATTCGTGGTTTTGATGTTGTTTGATGTGATTTGAGGCCTCGAGCAAGTTCGTATTATGTTTTGGAACAGGTTGGTATAATTGGACGGGGTCCCGGGGGCCTCGGGTGGATTCCGGGTGATTAACGGATCAATGTTGAAGTTGAAGAAGGCTGAAGACTACTGTCATCTGGTGTAACCGCACCTGCAAGGCTTTGACCGCAGGTGCAGCTAAGGGCACCGCAGGTGCGAGTTCTGGGCTGGAGCTGAGGAGGCTGCAGGTGCGGAAGATGGGTCGCACCTGCGGAAGCATAGGTGCGGAGAAGGGACCACAGAAGAGAAAGATGCTGGGTTTAGTCGGAGCTGCACCTGCGATGGAATTTCCACAGGTGCGGAGCCGCAGGAGCGGCTATTGGACCGCAGGTGCGAAGGGAGGCTTGGGCAGAATGTTTTAAAGACGGGCTTTTGTCATTTCTCACCCATTTTTCAATTGTCTTGGGCGATTTTGGAGAGCATCTTCAAGGGGGATTTTTATCAGCCATTAAGATAAGTAAATTCCTTCCGTTTGTTTGATAAATACAAGATTATATGCATGGATTAGGCATGGAAATTGGTAAGAATTTGGAGATTTTTCGAAGAAACCTAGAAAAATGTAAATTTGGAATTTAGCCACGAATTTGAGTAAATTGCATGATTGAACTAGTAGGGCTATGGGTAGAATGTATCTTCAAGAATTTCGGATTTCAGGGCACGTGGGCCCGAGGGCATTTTGGTCATTTCTCCAAGCAAGGTTGGGAAAGTATATAATCTGAATTTGTTGTGAGTATTAGGATGAATTTTCATTGCTTTACCATTATGTGGTAGTTTCGGAGCGTTGTGCATCCGTTGGAGTCATCGGAAGGGCTCGGAAGTAGATATTAGGATTTCGGAGCGAGGTAAGTCTCCTTTCTAACTTTGTGATGGGGAATCGTCCCCCTAGGTGAATTAAATCAGCACATGCTATTATCTTCGGGGGCTACATACGCACGAGGTGATGGAAGTCCGTGCGCAACTACTATTATGCCATGTCCGGGTAGCCTAGGACCCACTAGCATGCCTTACCTGTTTTACCTGTAATCCTGCCTGTAATATTAAACTGCTAATATAATCGAAAATGTAATTGAATATCTAAAAGAAAACTAGAGGTCATTTTGTTAATCTTCTAGAAAGAGAATTGATTCCTCTGTGGATTATTGTGTACCTGGTAGGATTGTATTATGGAATATCATTAAACTTGAAAAAAATGAGTTTCAAAACAAATGATTTCAAAAACTATATTTCATGTTCTCTTAAAAAGGATTTTTACCACTTTCCTAAGAAAAACTGCTTCTTGATAAAAATAAGGATGTATTATGTGAATATGTGTACATATGAGCACTTGAGTCGCAGGTATGATTCGCGAGCAGGCTAGCCTTATTATTTTTATGTTGACCGCGTCCCATGATCGATTCGCGAGCGGTGGAAAATAGATGCATCTATGGCTCGAGCCGTTCGACCCTCGGCAGTGCATAGTTTATTATTGTTGGTCCGCGCCGTTCGACCCTTGGCATTGCTTGCGCATGATATTTGCTGCATAGCTGCTATGATTTTTGCCTGATTACTGGCCTGAAATATTAAATTATCAAGTGAAATGACAGAGATTTAATGTTATTAAAAAGAGTTTTGGAAGAAGTTGTTCCTTCCCGTCGATTTATTATTATTTGATTAAATCACCATGTTTATTAATTGTTAATATGACGATGATATAACGTGTTAAACGTGTACGGAGTTGAAAAATATTTAAATCCCGATTTTGATAAATCATGCTTAGTGTCATACTTAAATCTTCTAAATTGACCTTTAGTAAGCGTCTAATTTGACCTCTCGTCACTACCTCTCTGAGGTTAGGCGGGCGACTTACTGAGTACACGTTGTTTTTGTACTCATGCTACACTTGCTGTGCATTTTACTGCACAGGTACTTTCATAGTAATGTGGAGGATTCGAAGACTTAGGCAAGCTGCATCATTCGGAGGCGATCCGCAGCTGACAGAGTCTACTTCGTACTGTATTTATTTCATTTTAAATTTCCTTATCCAGTTGTATTTCGGAAAACCTTTGTAATGATTATATAAATTCTTAAAAGTTGTTCATGGACTTGTGACACCGGGTTCTGGGATTTGTGTTGGGATAAAATTGCTTAAATGGAATCTTTAAACCATTATTTTTAATTAACAGACTTTTATTTGGTTTTTATGTAATAAAGTGAAAGGAAATATTTTTATAAATGTTAAAACCAGAAAGTTATTTCAATTAATTAATGGTTTGGCTTGCCTGACATTGATGTCCAGTGCCATCACGACCTTAGGGATTTTGGGTCGTGACAACATGGTATCAGAGCGCTAGGTTCCCGTAGGTCTCACGAGTCATGAGCAAGTCTAGTAGAGTCTTGCAGATCGGTACAGAGACGTATGTACTTATCTTCGAGAGGCAACAGGGCTGTTAGGAGTACTTCCCTTCTTGATTCCTCATCGTGCGAGTTGATTCCTTTGAGGCTTATGCCTACGTTCATTCCTACTCAATCTTACGCATCGCGAAGCGCTTGCTATGAATCAGGAATTTGAGGAATCGAAATGGTGCTACAGATGTAATTCCAGATGCTTCCATGTGTAATTGGTTGGGGCTATTGCTATGGCCCTGCAAAGGGGTAATATGTTGTTTCAGCTCAGTAGTTGTGTTTCTAGGAGCCTTAAGGCTATGCTCAGGTAGTGATGATGCTTGCGATTGGTTATCGCGCGATATCGATATGATGATTGAATGCTTGCCCGTATGTTGGGGGTGATGAATGGTTTGAAGGGAGGTCTTCTCAGAGTTTGATCTCGAGATTTTGGTATTTTAGTTCCGGCCGAGGAAAGGTATTTGGGTTATGAATGGTCCGGTTGGGGTTGATAAAGTAGTAAGACTCGGTGTCTTCAAGTGAGATGCGATATGCACCGGTGATGTGTAGTCGTTGTCATTGATCGAATGGAATGTGTTAAGTTCATCGGTGCTATGGTTTCTTTTGTTGCGTGGGGTCAGAGTATTGAGAAAAAATATTGAAGAATGCGGTTGGCAGAGATTGATCCTGAAATGAGTCTAGGCGGTGGTTCCATTCCTAGGAGGCCAGGTGTAAGAAACGGAAGTCGAGAAGTTGCAAAGTGGGGGAAGCGGCAGCGCAGCTTGGAATTTGAAGATATTGTCGCACATTTAATGGATGTCCATGAGGAGCGGATGGACTAGTAAATTGGTAAATGAAGCAGGACGTAGGATGGGGTATTGAAGTCGCAGAGAGTGTGCATTACAGCATCGTTGGAAGGTGTCCGCGGGTGATTTCCATAGGTGGGTTGTCTTCTGGGAATAGGTTAGCAATGGCGGGGTTGGCAGGTTTCTGTGAGGGGTTCTAGTGGCCAGTCGGTAGGAGGCAGAATCTAAGAATGATGCTAGAGAATTTGAGTATTTAGGGAGTTCTACAAGAGGAATTGGAGGAATTGGTGGAGCAAGATCATGTTATCAAAGAAGAAAGGATCTCAGCAGGGTCTAGAGTGGTGCAAGAAGTAGCTTCAGGCTAAGTGGGGGAGTCCCACCATCTGCAGTTGGGTTGTAGGATTGTGTTATCATAGGTTTGCGGATTGTCGGCGTATCGACAAGTTGTTACAGCTAAGGGGAAGGAGTAAAATGGTAATTGTGCGTGGGATTCGATGAATATGTGCAAAAGTTGGCCCTATCGGATCAGGGTTAGGCTTTGGAAGGTTCAGAATTTATGCTTAAGGCATGGGCGAGTTGTAAGGATAGTGACTTAGTCACGTGTTTCATTGAAAAAGGTGTTCATGTGCTAGGAGAGCCTTGGAGTTGATTGTATTCGGGGCCAGTCAGAGTGGGTGACTCTCAGTAGCGGTCCTAGTGAGTTCAAAAAAGTTAAGAATGCGACATTTAAGGGTTCCAGGCAGCAATATGATCGAGAATCGAGTTTTTGCAGAGTAATTTCTGAGAAAGAGGAGGATGGTTGGGATGTTCTATGATATGTTTCAGCATGCAGGATAGTATTGGAAGAGTGAGAGAAATAGACTCCGGATTGAAGAGAAGATTATCAGAAGGTTATGAGACGGGTTGCGGGATTTAGGCAGCATAGTCTCGTGAATCAAGGTCACTCGGGATTAGTGAGTGTTGAGTTTGCTATGGGATGAAGGAAGTTGCTATTATTCCTGAGGCAATTGAAGATGATTAAAAGAAGATAGATTGATTAGCCACGGTTGAAATGGCACATTTGCGGCAGTTGATGTGATTTAGTTATGCATGTGGTTTGTGCTAGTGTGTGCGGGGCTTGTCGGCCGTCGTATCAGATTTCATGTGGGAGCATTTGAGTGCTATGGCTTGTCAGGTGTAGGCGGATCCCGGAAGGGTTATGGTGGTATAAGCTACTACTTAAGGATTTGCACGATTGGGTGATAGTGGGAATTCACTCATGAGTTGAGATGGTACTCTTGAATTGAGTAAAGTAAGAGATTTCTATGTGATGAAGTGTTCACCCTATTGGTGGTTCAGAAGTTGTGATGGAATTCTTGCGCTACCTCATGTTGGTATGTTGGGTGCGGAAAGCAGTATGTAGCTGGGAGTAAGAATCAAGATTTGCGGTTTGGTGATGATAAGGATGTCATGAGCTCGGAAGATCAAGGAAAAGTGATTTGAAAGTTCAGTATAAGCTGGTGTTATCTTCAGTGTCGCCTGAGATTGAGATTCAGTGGAAGAGGCTTTGTACTCTGGTTATGAGTTCTTGAATTATCTTACAACGTAGTATGGCCAGTGGTGGATGGTCAGAATTGATGTGTGGAAGGTCGTGGAAGCGTGACCGCGAAAAGATTGTATAAAGTGTGACATTTAGTCACTTGATGGATTGAAGATTTGGACTGAGTATAAAGAGGTGCAATATTGCGTAATCGAGAATTTACGCCTGAAGGGCGTTCGGTTCAGTTGATTATGGATTATGGGGTGTTTGTCCTGGTGATGATGGTTGTTCTCGTGTATTATGAGAGAAAGTGGGTTAATATGGACCCAGGTAAAATCTAATAGCTAAGTTTGGTGCGAGTGAGGTGGATCGATGTCTGTGGATGGATTTAAATATGATTATGGGCTCCATATGAGCCAGGCATGTTCCTTTCAGTAGAGCGCTTTTCATGGAAAGGTATTAGAATAGCGGATGTTGTTCCGTCTTCGTCAAGTTCAGGTGTGATTATGATCGTGCCATATGAGTTGTGAAACGGCTTGGTAATTTCCTATGTGTTGAGGTCCCGCGTAGTGGGGATGTTATATGAGCAGGATAGCTCTTGAGATTCAGAGTGTATATATATATCGCACCCCAGATGTGCTTGAGTTATGTAGCCTACGGCTTTATCAGTCTCCCCAGGATGGTATTATGCACTTAGCGTGCTTGTGATCGATATTCAGTAATTTGTAATAGTGAGCAAATCAGCTCCGTATATATATATCTTCTTATGTACATTTTATGTGTGGATCAGGTGGCACGTCGCCACGGGTATGTTATTCGAATCGGATTGCGCGCCGCAACAGTGTGATGATGAGTAAGGTTCCTATATTTATTTTCTTGTGTTCTACTTCCTATTTTTCTGATAAAAATTCATATTAGTTGCGTGAGTTGAATAGTTCTTTCTTGAGTCGTTTATTATTATCATGTTCGAGTTATGGTCTATTGGCGCGATGTGGTATCATGTGAGGCTGTTGGCCATGTTAGGGGAGATTTGTTGTCCAAGCAGTTCACACTGGGTGAGACAGGACTATCGGATTAGGGATCAGTGCGATGAGGTTATGTGAAGTGTGTATTAAAGAACAAATACCATTATTCAGGTTCATAATGAAGTGATGATTCTAGTCAAGATGAGGTATTCAAGGATTTGTTAACTCTGCAGTGAGTATGAATTTCTGCACATTTCCTTCGTTGTGGTGGTATCGTCAGCATTATAGCAGGATGTATGTATATATATCATGAGGTGCATTGGGAGCATCAGAATCGTGGAATTTGGCTATTAAGGTTCAGGGAGCGTCGTTGTGGTTAGATGATGAATCTTGCGGTGCATGGTGCTGATTCAGCACGGGTATACAGTCATGTTATGGTATGTCATGTGGTAATTGATTCGGTGTTATATATTGGAACTAGGCCTGGCAGAGAAATTTCATGTGTTTGAATGAATTCTGAGCTTATTATATGGATGAAGAAGAAATCTCCAGATTTGATCAAGCTATTGTGCTCGACTAGGTTGTGGTAGCACGGGCAGGTGCTCGAAATGTTAAACAGTGATTTCAAGTAACTCCAGATCAGTTCTTAGCACGTTCGAGGACGAACGTCGGTTTAAGTGGGGGAGAATGTAACGACCTGACCGGTCGTTCTGAGCTCTAGCGCGTTGTTTAGCGGTTTGAAGTCGTGAGCAGCTCCATTTCAAGTGTTATGACCCGTGGGCATGGTCGGAATTGAATTTCACGAAGTTTAGAGTTGATTTGGAAAGAAAATTCTCATTTCAGAAGCCTTAAGTTGGAGAAATTAACTAAGATTGGAATTTTGAGTAAACGACCTCCGAATCAAGATTTGAAGGTTCCTGCAAGTTCGTATGATGATTTCGGACTTGGACGTAGGTCCGGATCGGGTTTTGAATAACCCGGGAGCGTTTCGATGCATATTGTGGAAGTTAGCATTTTAGAAGAATTTCATAAATTTGGGCTTGAAGTGCATTTCAGGGTTGTTGATGTCCTTTTTGGATTCCGAGTATGGGAATAACTTTGTATGGTGATTCTGGAGTTGGGAGCGCGATCAGAAGTGTGATCGCGAATTTGGATGTCCTTAGGTCATTTTGGAGTCATTTGGCTAAAGATAGAAATTTGAGGGTTTTTGAGAAATCTAACCGGAAGTGGAAGTTTTGATATCGATGTCGGAATGCGATTCTAGGAGTTGGAGCACGTCCGTAATGTTGAATATGACTTGTGCACAAAATTTGAGGTCAATCGGAGTTGATTTGATAGGTTTCGGCATCAGATGTAGAAGTTGGAAAATTCTAAGTTCATAAAGTTGGGATTTGAGTGCGATTCGTGGTTTTGATGTTGTTTGATGTGATTTGAGGCCTCGAGCAAGTCCGCATTACATTTTGGAACAGGTTGGTATAATTGGACGAGGTCCCGGGGGCCTCGGGTGGATTCTGGGTGGTTAACGGATCAATGTTGAAGTTGAAGAAAGCTGAAGACTGCTGTCATCTGGTGTAACCGCACCTGCGAGGCTTTGACCGCAGGTGCGGCTAAGGGCACCATAGGTGCGAGTTCTGGGCTGGAGCTGAGGAGGCCGCAAGTGCGGAAGATGGGTCGCACCTGCAGAAGCATAAGTGCGGAGAAGGGACCGCAGGAGCGAAAGCTGCTGGGTTGAGTGAGAGCCGCACCTGCGATGGAATTTCCGCAGGAGCGGCTATTAGACTGCAGGTGCGAATGGAGGCTTGGGCAGAATGTTTTAAAGACGGGTTTTTGTCATTTCTCACCCATTTTTCAATTGTCTTGGGTGATTTTGGAGAGCATCTTCAAGGGGGATTTTCGTCAGCCATCAAGGTAAGTAAATTCCTTCCGTTTGTTAGATAAATACAAGATTATATGCATGTATTAGGCATGGAAATTGGTAAGAATTTGGGGAATTTTCGAAGAAACTTAGAAAAATGTAAATTTGGAATTTGGCCACGAATTTGAGTATGGAATGTAGAGTAAATTACATGATTGAACTAGTAGGGCTATGGGTAGAATGTATCTTCGAGAATTTCGGATTTTCAGGCACGTAGTCCCGAGGGCATTTTGTTCATTTCTCCGAGCGAAGTTGGGAAAGTATATAATCTGAATTTCTTGTGAGTATTAGAATGAATTTTCATTGCTTTGCCGTTATGTGGTAGTTTCAGAGTGTTGTGCGTCCGTTGGAGTCATCGGAAGGGATTGGAAGCACGTATTAGAATTTCGGAGCGAGGTAAGTCTCCTTTCTAACTTTGTGAGGGGGAATCGTCCCCCTAGGTGAATTGAATCAGTACATGCTATTATCTTCGGGGGGCTACGTACGCACGAGGTGACGGGAGTCCTGCGTAGCTGCTATTATGCCATGTCCGGGTAGTCTAGGACCCACTAGCATGCCTTACGTGTAGTACCATTAATCCTGCCTGTAATATTAAACTGCTAATATAATCGAAAACGTAATTGAATATCTAAAAGAAAACTAGAGTTCATTTTGTTAATCTTCTAGAAAGAGAATTGATTCCTCTGTGGATAATTGTGTACCTGGTAGGGTTTTATTATGGAATATAATTAAATATGACAAGTGAGTTTCAAAACAAATGATTTTAAAAAACTATATTTCATGTTCTTTTAAAAAGGATTTTTACCACTTTCCTGAGAAAAACTGCTTCTTGATAAAAATAAGGATATATTATGTGAATATGTGTACATATGAGTACCTGAGTCGTAGGTATGATTCGCGAGCAGGCTAGCCTTATTAATTTTATGTTGATCGCGTCGCATGATCGATTCGTGAACGGGGGAAACGATATGCATCTATGGTTCGAGTCATTCGACCCTCGGCAGTGCACAATTTATTATTGTTGGTCCGCGCCGTTCGACCCTCAGCATTGCTTGCGCATGATATTTGTTTCGTAGTTGCTATGATTTTTTCCTGATTACTGGCCTGAAATATTAAATTATCAAGTGAAATGACAGAGATTTAATGTTATTAAAAAGAGTTTTGGAAGAAGTTGTTCATTCCCATCGATTTATTATTATTTGATTAAATCACCATGTTGATTAATTAGTAATATGAAGAAGATATAAAATGTTAAACGTGTACGGAGTTGAAAAATATTTAAATCCCGATTTTGATAAATTGCCTATGATATATCATGCTTAGTGTCATACTTAAATCTTCTAAATTGACCTTTAGTAAGCATCTAATTTGACCTCTCATCACTACCTCTCTGAGGTTAGGCGGGCGACTTACTGAGTACACGTTGTTTTTGTACTCATGCTACACTTGCTGTGCATTTTATTGCACAGGTACTTTCATAGAAATGTGGAGAATTCGGAGACTTAGGAAAGCTGCATCATCCGAAGGCGATCCGCAGCTGACAGAGTCTACTTCGTACTGTATTTATTTCATTTTAAATTTCCTTGTCCAGTTGTATTTTGGACAGGCTTTGTAATGATTGTATAAATTCTTAAAAGTTGCTCATATACTTGTGACACCGGGTTCTGGGATTTGTGTTGGGATAAAATTGCTTAAATGAAATCTTTAAACCATTGTTTTTAATTAACATACTTTTATTTTTTTATTATGTAATAAAGTGAAAGGAAATATTTTCATAAATGTTAAAACCGGAAAGTTATTTCAATTAATTATTGTTTTGGCTTGCCTGACATAGATGTCTGGCGCCATCACGACCTTAGGGATTTTGGGTCGTGACAGAGCCAATTCGGGATAATGGAGTTGAGATTGTTGAATGCAAGATTTAAGATATTTAAGTTTTGTTATGTTTCTACCCTTACTCGGCATCGCACCTTTAATACCACTGTATAGAAGCTCAAGATTTCAAGATTATTAAGATCAAACAACCATTTGGGTAAAGGACAATTGAAAGAGTTACCACCTGCCTTTAAGGTCGTGAGAGAAGACAAGTTAACAAGACCTCGATCAAACGGGCCAATTAAATTACTATCACTCAAATAAAGAGAAACAAGACTAGGGAGATTGAAGACCCATTTGATAATAAAAGAACTAAAGTTATTCCTATAAAGGTCGAGTGTTTCAAGTGAAGAAAAGTTATGATGAAGTAGAGGTGGCGTGAGCATATAAGTTTTGCCCTAGATATAATTATTCCTAAAAATAGTACAAAATAGTTTAATTATTTTTATATAATTTTAAGAGTTTTTCTCTAGTTTTATTAATTTGTTTTGCATTTTTCATGCATATTTAGAAATACGTCGAATCGAAAAATATCTCAAAAATATTTTATCTTTATTTTATTTCATTTTTTTGGAACTTAATTGTATTTAGTCACATTTTAAGTGCATTGATTAAAACATAAAATTACAGAAAAATCATTATTCACTTTAAATTGTAGTATTTTTTCTGTTTTAGGTTTAATTAGTTAGGCCCTTACGTTAATACGCGATTTTAGCCAAATAGTTTGTTAAATTGTTTAGATAAAATAGTTAATAGGTTAATTTTGCAAATGAGTTTTAATTGAGTGTATTAAGTAAGGGGCTATGTATAGCTCAATCACATAATGAGTTAGAGTGTGACACACAACCTCTTCTCATTCGCAACAATCTTTTCCAACAATCCAAGAAGAGATATGCTTATATCTTTAGACTCTCCAATGCTTGTCGCTCATTTTATCAGCAAATTCCTACACTAACACTAAACCTGGCGATTTCCAAAAAGAAAAACAAGAAAAAACATAATATTTTTGCTAAGTTTTAAACTAGGAATTGAAAGTATGTATCAAATAGTTGTTTGCTTGTAGATTATTATTAGGCAATGCATACATATATATAGTTGAAGAATACATTGTATAGAAAGATATTAGCTGTAAAATTCGAAGACTTTGTTGATTTTAAAGTATTTTTGTCCTTTTAAAAACTATACAAAAAATTATAATTGACGGACCTTAATTTCTTGCTAAGTCAAGATGACTCTAACAAGTCTTCTCCAGAGTAAAACTTTAACACCGTCCCAATTGATGAAGGAAAACAACTGTTAGCTCCTTTTAGTGTATGGTGATATCATTTTATATATTCTTTAATTAGATGGGATTTATTTAATAATAATTTTAACTAAAACTTCCAATTAAACACGGGATAAATCTACAAAATTTTACCTAGATATACAAAATTGAAACTAATTACCACTATTAGAGACATTCGCATTTAATTACCTAACATAGCAAGATTTTCGAAACACAGAAAATTCTTTGATTTTATGCTCCAATATTTTCCATCTTCTCTCTTTCTCTCTCTTTTCCACGCTTCTCTTCCAAAAATCTGTCTCCCTTGGTGACACCGTAACAACGTAATCATTATATTTCCACCCAAAAATTTATTTTATTATTTTTCCACAAAAAGAACATGTGAATTATTTTTCCAGCTAGAAACTTGTCTCCCCTAATGACATCAAAGACCAAATGATTAAACCCTCTAAATTTCTTTTGCAATATGAAAAAACGAACATCTCTGCTATTGCCATAGTAATATTACATGGAATAATAACTCATTCCCTCGCATAAGCAATGCAAAAATAAGAAAGAAAAGGAGATGCAAACTAGTTAATATAGCATTTCAAAAAATAATTCCTCCAAAACCTCCCATTATAACCACGCAACCTACCCGGCCCCTTAAATCTTTCCTACAAGGATAAACTCTTATAAGATGAAGTTTTTACCATAACTCCCCAAAACATGAATGAGAGCATATCTTCCCAATGGACACACAAACTCCAGATGAAGCTGCTATGGTACAAGGTGAGTTGTCAAAAAATGACTATTACACCATTTTTTAAAAATAAAGTCAAAGATATATAGAAACCCACCGAAAACTTCTCTCTCATTGCTCTTGGTGAGGATTACTATACAATCAAGTTTGCCAAGGAGGAAAAGATGTCAAAGGTGCTGCAGAATGGTCCTTGGTTCATTAATGGTTTCTTCCTCTTAGTTCAAAAATGGGTTCCAAATTTTGTGGCAAAACTAGCTCAGCAGAGTTATACATGTCACGACTCCAAATTCCCTCCGTAGGATGTCGTGATGCCACCTAGTCTCTAAGACTAGGTGAGTATGACACTTACTAAATTAATGGAAAAATTTAACCAACAACTATTTAACATGAAACATAAATTTTTATACAAAGCCAACAATCCCAACATTTTATACAACAACCCAAAATCGGTAAGTACAAGTCATAAACTCTATTGAGTTCTCTAGAAAATTCTTAAGTACAACTGTTTCGGAATGAAAATAAACTGTACAAAATAAACTTTAGAAGGTCACTATGAGGCATGCAAACGCGATGGCAGGTATACCTTGAGTCTCCAAAACAATGCGCAATCAACTAGCTAACGATCAACAAACTCCGAAGTACCTAGATCTACACAAAAATGTGCAAAAACCGTAGCATGAGTACACCACAACGGTACACAATAAGTATCAAGACTAACCTCGATGGAGTAGTGACGAGGGATAGTCAAGACACCTACTATACTTAATAACCTGGACAAGTATGGATGTGAAACTAACAAGGAACAATATCAATACAAAGCTAAGCATGGTAAAATAACAAAACAATAGTTGCAATAGAAAACTTGAAGCAACAATTAGCAACAAGGAATAACCGATAATAATGCCGTAGAGTAAACTGAACAATGTTTAAGTCCGCTAATACCAAGTAAAGGAAACAAGTAACATATCAACAAGAACAACTGCTTTCACACAAGATTTATTCAAAAATTTCCCCGAGGTACCACACCTCATAATCACAAATCACGGGTCTCAATTATCAAATCCTAATCACTTGGAATCTTGTGCTCATATTACAAATCACAACCGCACGGATAACTCATGTGTTGCACGGATAACTCACGTGCCATTACCATAAATACCTCATATCTGCACAGACAACTCACGTGCTAAGGGAGTGACAATACCTCATATCCACACGGCTCGCGTGCCAGTAATTACAATAACTTATAACCGCACGGACAACTCACGTGCCACTAATACAACTCTCACACATAAGGAAGGTAAACAAGAATACATGTGAATGATCAATAAGCATTAGTATTCATATTCTTAAACCGTGAAGCTAGTCATAAAATGGGATTTTAATGGCCACATTGGGGAGTCAGTTGGGGGATATAGAGATGTGCACGGTGGGTTTGATTTTGGAGTTAGGAGCGAGGGTGGTTCCTCATTGTTAGACTTTGTCGAAGCACTTGATTTGGTAGTTGCTAATTTGTGCTTTTAAAAGAGAAAAGATCACGTGGTCACGTTTCGGAGTTCGGTGGCCAGGTCTCAAATTGATTTCCTTCTCTGCAGGAAGAGTGATAGAGGCTTATGCACTGATTGCAAGGTTAAACCGAGTGAGTGGATTTCGACTCAGCATAGGTTCTTGGTACCGGAGTTGGAGATTAGGAGAGAAAGGAAGAGGAGTGTAGTGTGCGGCAACCTAAGATCAAGTGGGGAACCTTGACTGAGGACAAAGCTCAGGTATTAGGGGAGAGGCTATTGGCTATGAAGGCCTGGAGGAGTAGTGGGGACACTAGTTGTATGTGGACCACGACTGTGGGCTGCATTAGGGAAGCTGCTAAAGAGGTACTAGGGGTCAGAAAGGGCTACCCGGGGAACGCAAAGGGGACTGGTGGTAAAATGGATAGGTGTAAGGAAGAGTGAAAGCCAAGAAAGCAACATATGTGAAACTATTGGAGAACGCCAATGAGGAGGAGAGGAGGACGAATATGGAGTTTTATAAGAAGGATAAGAAAGAGGTGAAGTTAGAAATCACGGTTGCCAAGACCACAACATTTGAACACTAGTATCAGGAGCTGGGGGTAGAGGCGGTGCCAAGAAACTATTCCGATTAGCCAAGGCTGGAGAGAGAATGGCTTGGGATATGGACCTAAGTGAGGTGCATCAAAGATGAGGAAGGTAAGGTCTTGGTAAAGGAGGCGTGTATTAGGCGAAGGTGGAAGACGTACTTCCATAAACTCTTGAACGAGGATGGGATAGGACCATTGAGCTGGAGAAGTTGGGAGAATAAAAAATTCCAGCATGATTTCGAGTTGTGTAGACGTAATAAGGTTGAGGAGGTTATGAGAAAGATGAGGATGGGTAGGGCGACCGAACCAAACAAGATTGTGGTTGAATTTTGACAGAACATGGGCCGGGCAAGCTTGGAGTGGCTTACTGATTTGTTTAATGTTATTTTTAGGACGAAGAGGATGCCCGAAGGGTTGAAGCAAAGTTTGTTAGTCCCATTGTAAAAAAACATATGTGATATATAGAATTGCAATAACTATAGAGGTATCAAGCTGCTGAGTCAAACCATGAAAGTTTGGGAGAGGAGGGTGAGATGAGTGTGTCTATTTCGGAGAACTAGTTCGATTTTATGCTAGGACGTCGACTACAGAAGCCATTCATCTGGTAAGGAGGTTGATGGAACAATATAGGGAGAGGAAGAATGACTTGCATATGGTGTTTATTGACTTAGAAAATTCCTACGATAAGGTCCCTAGGGAGGTTTTATGGAGATGTTTGGATATTAGCGGTGTCCCGATAGCGCATATTAAGGTGATTAAGGACATGTACGATGGAGATAAGACTCGGATGAGGATGGTGGGAGGTGACTCACACTATTTCCTAGTGGAGATAGGGTTGCATCAAGGTTCAACTCTTATCCCATTTTTATTTGCCCTGACAATGGATGTGTTGACGAGACACATTCAAGGAGATGTGACATGGTGTGCGTCATTTTGTAGATGACATAGTGCTGATAGATGAGACGAGTTGTGGGGTTAATGCTAGGCTAGAGGTATGTTAGTGTTGGGGCTCATGAATCAGGAGAGGACGTGAAGTTAGATATACAAGTCATTCCTAGTAGAGATAGTTTCAAATACCTTGGGTTTGTGATAAAGGGTAACCGGGAAATTAATTGTAACGACCCGACTGGTCGTTTTGAGCTCTAGCATATTCTTCAGCAACTTGAGGTCATGAGTAGCTCCGTTTCAGGTATTATGACTTGTAGTCATGGTCGGAATCGAGTTTCAGAAAGTTTAGAGTCAAATTGGAAAGAAAATTCTTATTTCAGAAGCCTTAAGTTAGAGAAATTGACCAAGATTGGAATTTTGTGTAAACGACCTCAGAATCAGTTTTTGAAGGTTCCTACATGTTCGTATGATGATTTCGGACTTGGACGTATGTCCGGATCGGGTTTTGGATAACCTGGGAGCGTTTCGGCGTATATTGTGGAAGTCAGCATTTTTGAAGAAATTTCCTAAGTCTGGATTGAAGTGCATCTCAGTGTTATTGATGTCCGTTTGGGTTTCCGAGTCTGGTAATAGCTCCGTATGGTGGTTCTGGAGTTGGGAGCGCAATTGGAAGTGAATTCGGATGTCCGTAGGTAATTTTGAAGTCATTTGGCTAAAGATAGAAACTTGAAGGTTTTTGAGAAATTCGACAGGAAGTGGAAATTTTGATATCGGGGTCGGAATACGATTTCGGAAGTTGGAGCAGGTCCGTAATGTCGAATATGACTTGTGTACAAAATTTGGGGTCAATCCGGCGTGATTTGATAGGTTTCGGCATCAGATGTAGAAGTTAGAAATTTCAAAGTTCATAAAGTTTGAGTTTGAGTGCGATTCGTGATTTCAGCATTGTTTGATGTGATTTGAGGCCTCGAGAAAGTCCGTGAAATGTTATGGGACTGAGTCATGTGATTGGACGGGGTCCCGGGGGCCTCGGATGGATTACGGGTGGTTGACAGATCAAATTTGAAGTTAGAAGAGGAGTTGGGCTGCTGGTGTCTGGTGTGACCGCACCTGCGAGGATTTGGCCACAGGTGCGACTTTGGTGCCGCAGGTGCGAGAGTGGGCTGGCTTGGCTGGGATCGCAGGTGCGACGGAATTTCCGCACCTACGAAGGTGCAGATGCGGGCAATGGGTCGCAAGTGCGGATCTGGCTGGAGGCTAAGGAAGCCGCAGGTGTGAAGATCGGATCGCAGGTGCGAAAAAATGGCCTGGGCAGAATGTTTGAAAACCGAGATTTGTTGGCCATTTCTCTCATATTTCTCATGGATGGGGCGATTCTGAGGATCTTCAAGAGTGGGTTTTCGTCAAGGATCACAAGGTAAGTTATTCCCACTCACCTCAAGTTAAATATAAAGTATATGCATGGATTAAAACATGAAAAATTATGGAAAAAGTGGGAAATCTTGAAGAAAACCTAGAAATTTATATTTGGATTATTAGCCACGAATTTGAGCATGGAATTTAGAGTAAATTGTACATTTGAACTAGTAAAGCTATGGGTAGAATATATCTTCGAGAAATTTCGGATTCCGAGCACGTGGGCCAGAGGGCATTTTGGTCAATTCACTGAGCGGGGTTGGGAAAGTATATAATTTGAATTTGTTACGAGTATTAGAATGAATTTTCATTGCTTTGCCCGTTATTTGGTAGTTTTGGGGCGTAGTGCATCCATTGGAGTCGTCGGAAGGGCTTGGAAGCCGGTTATTGAATTTCGGAGCGAGGTAAGTCTTCTTTCTAACCTTGTGAGGGGGAATTGTCCCCCTAGGCGAACTAATTAAGTATGTGCTACTATCTGCGGGGGCTAGGTACGCACGAGGTGACGGGAGTCCATGCGTAGCTACTATTATGCCATGTCCGGGTAGTTTAGGACCCACTAGCATGCCTTATGTGTTGTACATGTGATCCTGCCCATAATATTAGACTTTTAGTGCTATTGAATCGGTAAATTATTTCCTAAGAAGACTAGAGTGTACTTCTCTTAATCATTTAGAATTGATTCCTCTGTGGATAATTGTATTCCTGATAAAGTTATATCATTGAATATTATTAAACTTGGCAAATGAGTTTCAAAACAAAGATTTAAATGCTATTTTTTGTGTTCCTTTAAGAAGAATTTCACCACTTTCCTGGGTAACTGCCTTTTTGATAAAAATGTTAACTTATTATGTGAATATGTGTACATATGAGCACTTGAGTCACAGGTATGATTCGCGAGCAGGTTAGCCTTATTATTATTATGTTGACCGCGTCGCATGACCGATTCGCGAGTGGGGAAATAGATGCATCTATGGTTCGAGCCGTTCGACCCTTCGACAGTGCACAACTTATTATTGTTGCTCCGCGCCGTTCAGCCCTCGGCATTGCTTGCGCATGATATTTGCTGCGTATTTGCTGTGATTTTACCTGATTACTGGCCTGGAAATCTTAAGTTGTCGACTGAAATGACAGAGATTTAAAGTTATTAAACTTTTGGAAGAAGTTGTTCTTTCCCGTTGATTATTTGTTAAATGATTAAATCATCCATGTTTGATTATTTGTTAATAAAATGACGAAACTTAAATTGTTAAATGTGGAAAAGTTGACATTAATTATTCCTGATCTTAATACATTGTCTAGGACATTCATGCTTAGTGTCTCACTTGAATATACTAAATTGACCCCTAGCAAGTGTCTAATTCGACCTCTCGTCACTACCTCTCTGAGGTTAGGCGGGCGACTTACCGAGTATACGTTATTTTTGTACTAATGTTACACTTGCTGTGCATTTTTATTGCACAGGTACTTTCACAGCGATGTGGATGGTTTGGAGACTTAGGAGAGATGTATCATCCGGAGGCAATCCGCAGATGACGGAGTCTCCCTCGTATTGTATTCCTTTTGTTTTAAATTCCATTGTCCAATTTGTATCTCGGACAAGCTTTGTAATGATTGTATAAATTCTTAGAAATTGCTCATGCACTTGTGACACCGGGTTCTGGGATATGTGGATGGGATGTATTTTATAAAAATGGAATATTAAACTATCGTATTTACCTAACGGATCTTTGTTTAGTTATTATGTAATAAGTTAAAGGTAACGATTTCAAAAATGTTTAAAACAGGAATTTATTTCAACTAATTAATGATTGGTTTGCCTGACGATGGTGTCCGGCACCATCACGACCTTAATAGATTATGGGTGGTGACAACATGGTATCAGAGCACTAGGTTCCCTTAGGTCTCACGAGTCATGAGCAAGTCAATTAGAGTTTTGCGGATCGGTACAGAGACGTTTGTACTTATCTTCGAGAGGCTACAGGGCTGTTAGAAGTACTTCCCTTCTTGATTCCCCATCGTGCTATTCGATTCCTTTGTGGCTTATGCCTACATTTCTTCCTACTCAATCTTACCCGTCGCGAAGCGCTTGCTATGAATCGGGAATTTGAGGAACTGAAATGTTGCTACGGATATGATGCGATATGTTTTCCATATGTAATTTGTTGGGGTTGTTGTTATGGCCCTGCGGAAGGATAATATGTTATTTCAGCTCAGTAGTTGTGTTTCTGAGAGACTTGAGGTTATGCTCAGGTTGTGATGATGTTTACGATTTGGTTATCGCGCGATGCCGATGTGATGATAGAATGCTTGCCCATATGTTGGGGTGGTGAATGGCTTGAAGGGATGTCTTCTCAGGGTGTGATTTCGAGACTTCAGCATTTTAGTTCCGACAGAGGAAGGGCATTTGGATTATGCATGATCAGGTTTTGGATTGATAAAGCAGTAAAACTTGGTATTTTCGAGTGAGGTGGAATATTCACCTATGATGTGATATCGTCGTCATTGATCGAATGGTATGTGTTAAGTCTGTCGGTGCTATGGTATCTTCGGTTACATTGGGTCAGAGTGTAGTGAAGTAGTATTGAAGAAGCGGTTGTCAGGGACCGTGAGGCGCGGTGGTTCAGTACTGAATAGTTATTTCTAATGAAGGCAGCTCGAGAAAGATAATATTCAGAGAGTTTGAAGTCGTGGCGAACTGATGGTTTAAGAGCTGCAGAGAATGATATTGAATTGAGGCAAGTGGGGGAGTGACAGCGTAACACGGGAGTTCAGTAGTAAGACAACTGCATATCTTAAGGGAAAGTTCGAGAGTTTGAGTGGATGGGGATTGGGTCCACGAGCTTAAGTTGAAATGTGGGTTATCTCGGCTGGAGATAGGATGCAGCAGAGAGGAGTTGTTGATATGAAGAAGGATGCAATATAGCTTGGAATTAGAAGATATTGTCGCGCGTTTAATGGATGTCTATGAGGAGCGGACGGACTAGTAAAGTTGGTAAATGAAGCAGGGCGTAGGATGGGGTATTGATGTCGCAAAGAGTGTACATTTCAGCGTCGTTGAAAGGTGTCAGTTGGTGATTTCCACAGGTGGGTTACCTCCTGTGAGTAGGTTAGCAGTTGCATGGTTGGCAAGTTTCTGCGAGGGATTCTAGTGGCTATTCGGTATGAGGCAGAATGTGTGAATGATGCTAGAGAATTTGAGTATTTAGGGAGTGCTGACAAGAGAATTTGGAAGAATTAGTCGGATTGGTTGAGCAAGATCATGTTAACAAAGGAGAAAGGATCTCAGCAGGGTCTAGAGTGGTGCAAGGAGTAGCTTCAGGCTAAGTGAGGGAGTCCCACCGTCTGCAATTGGGTGGTAGGATTGTCTTCTCATGGGGTTGCGGATTGTCGGCGTGTTGGCAAGTTGTTACAGCTAAGGGAAAGGAGTAAAATGGTAATTGTGCATGTGATTTGATAAATGTGTGTAAATGTTGGTCCTATCAGACCAGGGATAGGCTTTGAAAGATTCAGAATTTATGCTTAAGGCATAAGCGAGTGGTAAGGGTAGTGACTCAGTCACGTGTTTCATTGAAAAGGGTGTTCATGTTCTAGGAGAGCCTTGGAGTTGCTTGTATTCGGGACCAGTCAGAGTGGGTGACTCTCAATAGCGGTCCTAGTGAATTCAAAAGTTAAGAATGCGGCGTTTAAGGGCTAAAGGCAAACGTATGATTAAGAATTGAGCTTTTGCAGCGTAATTCCTGAGAGAAGGAAAATGGTTGGAGTGTTCTATGATATGTTTCAACATGCAGGATAGCATTGGAGGAGTGAGAGACATAAACTCCGGGTTGTAGAAAGATTTTCAGGAGGGTATGAGATTGGCTGTGAGACCGAGACAGCATGGTCTCGTGAATCAAGGTCACTCGGGATGAGTGAGAGTTGAGTTTTCTATGAGTATTATTTCTGAGGCAGTTAAGAATGATTAAAAGAAGATAGATTGATTAGCCATGGTTGAAATGGCACGTGTGCGGCAGTGATCAGTTTCGTCAGTGTGATTGAGTTATGCGTGTGGTTTACACAGTGTGTGCGAGGTTTGATGGCCGTCGTAACAGATTTGAATTGGGAGCATTCGAGTGCTATGGCCTGTCAGGTGTAGGCGAATCCCGGAAGGCTTATGGTGGTTCAGACCACTACTTAAGGATTTGCATGTTGGGTGATTGTGAGAATTCACTTGAGTGTTGTTATTGTCCTCTTGAATTGAGGTAAGTAAGAGGTTTTTATGTGATGAAGTGTTCACCCTATTAGTGGTTCAGAAGTGATGATGGAATTCCTGCGATATCTCATATTGGCATGTTAGGTGCGGTAAGCAGTATGTAACTGGAAGTAAGGAATCGAGATTTGCGGTTCGGTGTTAACAAGGATGTCATGAGCTGGGACGAGCAAGAAAAAGTGATTTGAAAGTTCAGAGTAAGCTGGTGTTATCTTCAGTGTCACCTGAGATCGATATTCGGTGAAAGAAGCTTTGTACCATGGTTATGGGTTCTTGATTTGTTTTACAGCCTTAGTATGGCCAGTGGTGGATGTGCAGATTGCTACCTTGTGTGGAAGGTTGTGGGAGAGTGACCATGGGAAGATTGTATGAGTGTGACATGTAATCACTTAATGGGTTGAAGATTTGGACTGAGTATAAAGAAGTGTAATATTGCTTATTTGAGAATTTATGACTGGAAGGCGTAGTTCATTTGGTTGTGGATTGTGGGGTGTTTGTCCCGGCTATGATGATTGTTCTTGCGTATTATGAGAGGAAGTGGGTTAATATGGACCCAGGTAAAGCTATTAACTTAGTTTAGTGCGAGCAAGGTAGACTCGATGTTTGTGGATGGATTTAAATATAATTATAGGCTCCGTATGAGCCAGGCATGTTCATTTCAGTATAAGGGGTGTTGGAATATCAGGTGATTGTTCCGTATTCGTCAAATTCATATGATATTATGATTGTGCCGTGTGAGTTGTGAAACGACTTGATAATTCCTATGTGTTAAGATTCAGCGTAGTGATGGTGTTATGTAAGCAGAAGGGCTCTTGAGATTTCAGAGTATACATATATATCGCACCTCAGTTGTGCTTAAGTTTTGTAGCATATGGATTTATCAGTCTCCCCAGGATGGTATTATGCACTTAGCGTGCTTGTGACCGATATTCAGTAATTTGTAATAGTGAGCGATTCAGCATCGTGTATCTTCTTATGTAAATTTTATGTGTGGATCGGGTGGCACGTCACCACGGGTATGTTATTTGGATCGGGTTGCACGCCGCAACAGTGTGATGTTGAGTACGGTCCCCTATATTTATTTTTTCTAGTGTTTTACTTCCTATTCTCTGTGGAAAGTTCCTGTATGTTGCGTGAGTCGAGTAGTTTCTTCCTGAGTCATTTCCTTTATATATCATGTTCGAGTTATGGCCTATTGGCGCGTGGTGGCATCATGTGAGACTGTTGGTCATGTTTGGGGTGAATTGTTGTCTGAACAGTTCATACTGGGTGAGACGAGATTTTTGGATCAGGGATCAGTGTGATAAGATAATGTGAAATACATTGAAGGACAATTACCTCTATTTGGTTCGCAAAGAGATGATGATCTAAGTCAAGAGGATAGATTCAATGTTTGGTTAACTCTGCAGTTGGTTAAGAATTTCTACACCTCTCCTCCGTTGTGGTGGTATCATCAACATTATAGCAGAATGTATGTATATATATATTATAAGGTGCATTGGGAGCATTAGATTCGTGGAATTTTGGCTATAAGGTTCAGGGAGTGTCATTGTGGTCAGATGATGAGTTATGCGGTGCATGGTGCTGATTCAGCAAAGGTATGCAGTCATGTTCTGGTATATCGTGTAGTAGTTGATACGGTGTTTATATATTGGAACTAGGCCTGGCCGAGAATTTCAGGTATTGGAATTGGGTTCTGAGCGGATATTATGGATAAAAGAGGATGTCTTCAGGTTTGATCAGGCCTATGTGCTCAACTGGGTTGTGGTAGCACGGGCAGGTGCACGAGGTGTTAATCAGTGATTTCAGATAACTCCAGAGCAGTTCTTAGCACGTTCGAGGACGAACGTCTGTTTAAGTGGGGGAGAATGTAATGACCTGACTGGTCATTTTGAGCTCTAGCGCATCGTTCAGCAGTTATAGGTCATGAGTAGCTCCATTTCAGGTATTATGACTTGTAGAAGTGGTCAGAATCGAGTTTCGGAAAGTTTAGAGTCAAATTGGAAAGAAAATTCTCATTTCAGAAGCCTTAAGTTGGAGAAATTGACCAAGATTGAAATTTTGAGTAAACGACCTCAGAATTAAAATTTGAAGGTTCCTGCAGGTTCGTATGATGATTTCAGACTTTGGTATATGTCCGGATCGGGTTTTAGATAACCCGGGAGCGTTTCGGCGTATATTGTGGAAGTCAGCATTTTTGAAGAAATTTCCTAAGTCTAGATTGAAGTCCATCTTAGTGTTATTGATGTCCGTTTGGGATTCCAAGTCTAGGAATAGCTCCGTATGTTGATTCTGGAGTTGGGAGCGCGATCGGAAGTGAATTCGGATGTCTGTAGGTTATTTTGAAGTCATTTGGCTAAAGATAGAAATTTGAAAGTTTTTGAGAAATCCGACCGGAAATGGAAATTTTGATATTGGGGTAGGAATGCAATTCCGGAAGTTAGAGCAGGTCCGTAATGTCGAATATGACTTGTGTGCATAATTTGGGTTCAATCAAACGTGATTTGATAGGTTTCGGCATCAGATGTAGAAGTTGGAAATTTCAAAGTTCATAAAGTTTGAGTTTGAGTGCGATTCGTGATTTCAGCGTTGTTTGATGTTAT
This sequence comes from Nicotiana knightiana, assembly GCA_005239525.1. Classification (NCBI taxonomy): domain Eukaryota; kingdom Viridiplantae; phylum Streptophyta; class Magnoliopsida; order Solanales; family Solanaceae; genus Nicotiana; species Nicotiana knightiana. The sequence continues at coordinate 3,132 of MDKJ01294280.1, read as the reverse complement.
TTGAGGCCTCGAGCAAGTTCGTGGGATGTTATGAGACTGAGTCGTATGATTGGATGGGGTCTCGGGGGCCTCGGGTGGATTCCGGTTGGTTAACGGATCAAATTTGAAGTTAAAAGAGGAGTTGGGCTGCTGATGTCTGGTGTGACCGCACCTGCGAGGATTTGGCCGCAAGTGCGGCTTTGGCGCCGCAGGTGCGAGAGTGGGCTGGCTTGGCTGAGATCGCAGGTGTGATGGAATTTCCGCACCTGCAAAGGCGCAGATGGGGGAGATGGGTCGCAGGTGCGGATCCGGCTAGAGGAGAAGGAAGCCGCAAGTGCGGGCTCTTGGGCGCACATGCAGAAGTGCAGGTGCAAAAAAATGGCCTGGGCAGAATGTTGTAAAACCAAGATTTGTTGGCCATTTCTCTCATATTTCTCATGGATGGGGCGATTTTGAGGAGCTTCAAGAGTGGGTTTCCTTCAAGGATCACAAGGTAAGTTATTCCCACTCACCTCAAGTTAAATACAAAGTATATGCATGGATTAAAACATGAAAAATTGGGAAATCTTGAAGAAAACCTAGAAATTTGTATTTGGATTATTAGCCACGAATTTGAGCATGGAATTTAGAGTAAATTGTACATTTGAACTAGTAAAGCTATGGGTAGAATATATCTTCAAGAAATTTCGGATTCCGGGCACGTGGGCCCGAGGGCATTTTGGTCAATTCACTAAGCGGGGTTGGAAAAGTATATAATTTGAATTTGTTACGAGTATTAGAATGAATTTTCATTGCTTTGCCCGTTATTTGGTAGTTTTGGGGCGTTGTTCATCCATTGGAGTCGTCAGAAGGGCTTGGAAGCCGGTTATGGAATTTCAGAGCGAGGTAAGTCTCCTTTCTAACCTTGTGAGGGGGAATTGTCCACCTAGGCGAACTAATTAAGTATGTGCTACTATCTGCGGGGGCTACATATGCACGAGGTGACGGGAGTCCGTGCGTGGCTACTATTATGCCATGTCCGGGTAGTCTAGGACCCACTAGCACGCCTTATGTGTTGTACATGTGATCCTGCCCATAATATTAGACTGTTAATGCTATTGAATCGGTAAATTATTTCCTAAGAAGACTAGCGTGTACTTCTCTTAATCATTTAGAAAGAGAATTGATTCCTCCGTGGATAATTGTATTCCTGATAAAGTTATATCATTAAACTTGGCAAATGAGTTTCAAAACAAAGATTTAAATGCTATTTTTTGTGTTCCTTTAAGAAGAATTTCACCACTTTCCTGGGTAACTGCTTTCTTGGTAAATGTTAACTTATTATGTGAATATGCGGTACATATGATCACCTGAGTCGCAGGTATGATTCGCGAGCAGGTTAGCCTTATTATTATTATGTTGACCGCGTCGCATGACCGATTCGCGAGCGGGGAAAATAGATGCATCTATGGTTCAAGCCGTTCGACCCTTCGGCAGTGCACAATTTATTATTGTTGGTCCGCGCCGTTCGACCCTCGGCATTGCTTGCGCATGATATTTGCTGCGTATTTGCTGTGATTTTACCTGATTACTGGCATGGAAATCTTAAGTTGTCGACTGAAATGACAGAGATTTAAAGTTATTAAAATTTGGAAGAAGTTGTTCTTTCCTGTTGATTATTTGTTAAATGATTAAATCATCCATGTTTGATTATTTGTTAATAAAATGACGAGACTTAAAGTGTTAAATGTGGAAGTTGACATTAATTATTCCTAATCTTAATAAATTATCTATGACATTCATGCTTAGTGTCTCACTCGAATATACTAAATTGACCCCTAGCAAGTGTCTAATTCGACCTCTCGTCACTACCTCTCTGAGGTTAGGCGGGCTACTTACTGAGTACACGTGATATTGATGAAGATGTCGCACACCGTATAGGACAGGGATGGATGAAATGGAGGCTCGCATCAGGTATTTCTTGTGACAAAGATGTGCCACCTAGACTTAAGGGCAAGTTCTATAAAGCGGTAGTTAGACCGACCATGTTGCATAGAGTCGAGTGTTGGCCAGTCAAGAAATCCCATATTAGAAGTTGAAAGTAATGGAAATGAGGATGTTGAGATGGATATGTGGGCATACAAGGAAAGATAAGATTAGGACTGAGTATATTATGGATAAGGTAGGCGTGGCTCATATAGAAGATAAGTTGCGGGAATCGAGGTTGAGATGGTTAAGGCATGTGAAGAGGATACCCTAATGCCCTTGTTAGGAGGTGTGATAGGTTGACCATGGCAAGATAGAGGAGGGGTAGAGGGAGGAATAAGAATTATAGGGGTGAGGTGATTAGACAGAACATGGTGCTACTTCAGCTTATCCATGACATGACCCTCGATAGTCGGGTATGGAGGTCGAGGATTAGGGTTGTGGGTTGACTGGCATCCTAGGGTTTTGTCTAGGTATCCCAGTAGTATTAGTCCTAGTCTTGTTTTTTTTCTATGCCTAGCCCTTTTCTATTTCATATTGTGTCATTATTTCCAGCAAGACCAAATTTAATTTTATATTGTCGTATTCTTAGATATTTGTTGTTGCGCGCATCTTCATTTGTTCCCATCTCTACTTACCTAGTTGTTGCTACAATCTGTTTATTGCTTCATGTTCACTTCTTTTGAGCCGAGGGTCTTTCAGAATCAACCTTTGTACCTTCATTATGTAAGGGTAAGGTCTACGTACACTTCACCCTTCCCAAACTCCACTTGTGGGGTTTCACTGGGCTTGTTATTGTTGTATTCATCTTCTTAAACCGATATGAGTGATAAATTACATGTATAATTGTGGAAGTGTTCAATCACAACTCGAGTCAACAAGTAAGAGCAGAGAAAACGAATGGCACATAGGCAACAACACAACAAAACGTAAAATGCATAACTCACACAAGGTAGGCATACCACTACACAAATATCGTCAATAAAAATGCCCCCACGCTATCACAAGTCATAAAAAATCATCCCCGACATAGCCCACCTTGTCTCACCATGTGCGCAACAATAAAGTAAATGTCCCCCTTGTCTCGCCGCACGCGTATAATTATATTCTCATCTTGTCTCGATACATGTACAAACCCCCCACTCCACCCCCCCCTACATATATATATATATATATATATATATATAT
>ML408063.1:1692-38981 GCA_005239525.1 Nicotiana knightiana | reverse complement strand
TATATATATATATATATATATATATATATATATATATATATACACACACACACACACACATCTTCCCCCTACGATAGTGTAGTTTTCTAATAATTTTAGCCTTCGATATAATGCTGGCAATATAGAAATTTGAAAGTCAACGTAATAAATTTGGTTTTTAAATCCAATACTATTTTTGATAATATGAACGAGAGGGAGAAATTCATTGATTTACTCCACTGATAATGTTAAATATCAATAAGATTTAACAGCAATGGAAACATAATTTTGATACATTTTGCAACATAAACAAGTACACACACTTATTACAACCACATTACGAAAACAAAACACTACATGTATCCTTGATAGTTGGGAATGTTAGATCAACTTCCACCAGTAGCTGGATTACCACCGCTACCCAAACCAGTTGAAGGACATTTTCGATGGTCGTGTCATGTTTGCGAGCATATACCATATTTACCCGCATAAACGGAATCACCAACATCCATTTGGTTCCGTATACGCGTTCTTTTTTGCACCTGTCACTGACGCAAAAATTCCTTGTTGCACACCATTTTAAATAGTTCCCGCAGCCAATAATACTCAGCACCCACTGGGTGCAACTGCCCAATATAGGTGTTCAAGTATGCAACAACACTATATTGTTTATCAGCGTAGTTGGTTGGCCCTAAACCTGTATCTTGAAAGTACTTAATGGCATGTGAGCACGACATGTGTTAGATGGACCATTTCCCACAAGAGCATAACCTTCTAAATTCATTTATGGTGTGTACATTATTCTCCCGGTTTTGATGGATAGCGTTGCGAACTTCAAAAATATTTTGGTCGTGATCATACTGAATAAATGAATGCCAATGTGCTCGCCGCCTCTCAAATCTTTTCATTGGTAGTGGCATAAATTCAACACCCCTTTCCATCAATGACGTTGCAGCTAAAGCCCTTTTAACAAACCTCTCCGCCATCTGCTTGAATGACATCCGCACCATGGCAGTGACAGGCAATCCTCGTGCAGACTTCAATAACCCGTTGAAAGAATCTAACACATTTGTAGTCAGAATTCCCCATCTTTTGCCACCATCCGCATGCAAGGTCCACTTTTCAGGCTTATGTCGCATCAACAAATGATAGGCTGCCTTGTCTTCCTGCCTGATAGATTCCATGTGCCTACGGAATTTATGCTCTTGGTGATCTGTTGCAGCCATCCACATTAAATCTTGCCAATCCTTGTTGGGATGATCCTTATGGAAATTGGCCTTTATGTGCCTCACACAATAACGGTGGTAGGCATACGGGTCTTGCCATGCAGGCAAATTATCTATAGAACTTATAATACCACCATGCCGATCAGATATTAGACAAATACTTGAACGTAGTTTGACAACGTGCTCTTTCAAGTGGTTCAAAAATGTGTCCACGTCTCTTGGCTTTCATTGGCACAAATAGCAAAAGCTAAAGGAAATAGACTTACATTATCATCTACTGCAACAGCGATCAACGACTTAATATCATACTTTCCATTGACATGAGTGTCGTCTATGGATATTGTCGGTCGGCAATGCAGAAAACCATCAATTGCTGGTTTAAATGCCCAGAACATGTATTTGAATATATATTCTAGTATTCCCGGACTCCGATCAAGTTTCCATTCAACTACGGTCCCAGGGTTAAAGTGTTGCAATGCGGCCATGTACCTGGGTAGAGCTGCAAATGACTTATCCCAGTTACCATAAACAATTTCAAACGCACGTTTGCGCCCAAAAAATTCCTTTCTTTTAGTTATGGTACAGCCATATTCCTGGTGGACGTATGTAATGCACTCTTTGATCTTGTACCTTATGATCGCTTCAATGTGTGGAATCAGGATAAGAGAAATCAAGTCAACATCCAAGTTCAAGTGATTCCCACTGAATGTGTCCATTTCACAAGTGTGGGTGCCAATGTATTTACCCACTTTCCACATACCTGTCTTCTTCTTTCTCGCACGCAACATCCAATGACAACCCGTAAACCATCTATGGCAAACAACCTTGTATACATCCGAATTTGACTCCCATACCGCCATCTCATGACACTCTCTTATGTTGTACATTTTTGCCGCCTTGCTTATGCGCATTTTATCAGGAAAAAGCATGCCCTTTACCAGCACCATAAGTCTAGACTCATCCCATATTGCTGTCCGAATTTCGTCGATATCCCTTGTGAGAGAATCCACATCCGGCATACTTGAAAAATTATCAAGTTAGGGAATCTCCCTTGAATAAAATGACACTTGTGACTCGTACACTCTTGGTCTAATAGGGGTAGAGCATGCTCCCTCGTCAAATCAGGTCCAGCATTCGCTTCCTCCTCATCACCACCCTCATCAGGGAAGGGTGTGTCATCTCCATACTCATCGGCATTGTTGTCATAATCACTTTTCTCTTTTTGACTCTGTGCATCTTCCAGATCCCGATTAAATATTTCGTCTTCGGGCAATTGAGGAAGGACAGGAGGTTCAAGTTTCTCGTTTTCACTGCACAAACAATAATACAATGAGCTACTCAAATTGATAAATACTTTACATATAGCTATATCACTTCACTTACAAATTGTAATGTGTTGACATCCCATGATGGACATTATCCTGTTGGTGATGACTCCCGGATAGACCACCATGATCCAACACACCAGAACTACGCATATTCCAACTGGGTGTGGGTTCATAACTTGTAAAATTCATATCTGGTCGGTACCCCTTGTGGAATATATGAGTGTTAATACAAATTCAATACAACAAAAATAAACATCGTAACACAAAGGAAAATTGAAGTTTAATACTCGTCTTGTGGATATGTAAAGTAGGAGAGAAATTATTTCTTCGCTCCTCATTCGCCCATGAAGATAAGTTTAAATCAGGCCAAACTATTTCAGCGAGAACCTATTCGGCTAAAACTGCTCCCGAATAACCACCCGATGACTAAGGGATATCCCTGCTTTGCGCAACCTCATTATTGCGAACGTCTTCAACCTTCACGTACATTTCCAACATATTTATCAAAAGAATTCCTGGTATTCATCCGGAGTCCTCAAAAAATCACTCAAAGTTTCATCATCCTCGATGTAAACTCAGCGTAACAAGAAACCCCTTGCGGAGTGACAGAATATGGATATCTTCCGGTTAATTTAAGTTTCACCGAATGTTTGCTCACACTCATTTTTTTAGTCAACAACGATACCAATCTATCGTACTCCATTATAAGTGACNCACTCATTTTATTACATAATAGCGATACCAATCTATCGTGCTCCATTGTAAGTGGCAACTTAACATGACACTGTAGAAATAAACTATAGCTCACATAGTTATTCGTCATCACAACCTCACCCCCCCCCCCCCCCAATATAATGAAACCCTTACTTTTCGCTCTTCAGACATTATGACAAGATGTAACGACCCGGCAGGCCGTTTTGAGAGTTAGAGCCACAATCCCCTATTAATTGATATCCCCATATCTAATTCTGTTATTTTGTTGTTCCGGGAGAGTTCATGTTGGTTTTTGAAATGAATTGAGACACTTAGTCTCTTATTTGGGAGCTTAAGTTGGAAAAAATTGACCGGATATCGACTTGTGTGAGATGATCTCGGATTTGAATTTTGATAGTTTCTATAGCCCCGTTAGCTGATTTTGGAATTAGGAGCACGTCCGCAATGTGATTTGGAGGTCCGTAGTAGATTTAGTTGACCAGATATCGACTTGTGTGAGACGATCTCGGAATTGAATTTTGACATTTTCTACATCCCTGTTAGCTGATTTTGGAATTAGGAACGCATCCCCAATGTGATTTGGAGGTCCGTAGTAGATTTAGGCTTGAATTGGCGAAAGTTAAAATTTTGCTGATTTTTGGTCGAGAGTGAAAATTTTGATATCGGGCTCGGAATGGAATTCCGGAAGTGAGAATAGGTTCGTAGTGTCATTTTTGACTTGTGTGTAAAACTTGAAATCATTCGGACGAGATTTGTTATGATTCGACGTCGTTTGTAGATTTTGAAATTTTAAAGTTTATTAGGCTTGAGTCCATGTGTAATTCGTGTTTTTGATGTTGTTTGATGTGGTTTGAAGGCTCGACTAAGTTCGTATGCTGTTTTAGGATTGGTTGATATGTTTTTGAGGTCCCGGGGGCCTCAGGTGTGTTTCGAATGCTTTACGGATTTAAATTTGGACTTAGGAAATTGCTGAGATTTGCTGGTTTCTGGTGTTTCGCACCTACGGAGGGGAGACTGTAGGTGCGGACTTGCACGTGCGGAAGATCAGGCGCATAAGAGGATTGGGAAGGAATGGACAGGGGTCGCAGGTGCGAGGGAATCGCCGCATTTGCGATGCCCGCAGATGCGCTCTAGGACCCGCAGAAGCGGACATGGGCCTGCATGTACGCACACGCAGGTGCGACCATTTGCTAGCAGATGCGGACCCAGTACCTTAATTCATTTCCGCACCTGTGATGGAAATTCTCCAGGTGCGAAGAAAAGTCCGCAGATGCGGAATAACTGGGCAGATTCGAGGGTTTGATATTCATTTCACAAAAATTCGATTTTGAGCTCAGAGGAAGGCGATTTTTCGAGAGTTTTTCAGAGGAAATCTTTGGGTAATGATTACTAATCCTATTTTGATCATATTTCATTAATTTATTTTTGTATTCTCCATCTAATTAAGGAATTTGAGTGAGGAAGTTGGGAAATTGGGGGAAACGTTCCCCAACCAAAAATATGAGATTTGAGTGGGATTTAGGCGTCGGATTTGGATGATTTTTGTACGAGTGAACTCGTGAGTGAATGAGTGTTCTTATTTGGTAATTTTTACTCGATTCCGAGACCTGGACCCGGGGAGGCTTTTGAGCGATTTTTTCCAATTCCTTGCTTTAGCTTTGACTTCGTTAGCCAGATTAGCTCTTGTAGTTATATTTATGTTATGTAATTAATTTTGATTAGATTTGGGCCACTCGGAGTTTGATACTTGTGGCAAGAGCGTGATTTTGGATTGATTTTAGCTGGGTTCGAGGTAAGTGGCTTGTCTAACCTTGTGTGGGGGAACCTCCCCGTAGGATTGGTAATGTTGTGGTTATTTGAGCGCCATTACCGTGAGGTGATGAGTACGTACACGGACTGTTTGTTGTAAAATCCGATTTTCATTAAAAAAACAAAATTTTCCTTTACTCTTATTTGAACTTATTAGGGTATATATCATTATGTTAGACTAAGAAAGCATGTTTATTTGCCTTAAGTGTTTTATTGAACTACGTGCAACATGCTTAGTAATTTTACCTGCTTTTCCTTGAGAGACTCTGGGATATGAATATTGAATCTTGTCGTTATGCTACATATTTACTTTGGGATTACGGAACGATATTTCTGGAGATCTCCCTGTACTGCATATTTACTTTGGGACTACAGAACGATATTTCGGGAGATCCCCCTGCACTGCATATTTACTTTGGGACTACGGAATGGTATTCCAGGAGATCCCCCTGTCTTGCATATTTACTTTGGGACTATGTAACGGTATTCAGGGAGATCCTCCTATCTTGCATATTTACTTTGGGACTACTTAACGATATTCTGGGAGATCCCCCTACATATTTACGTTTGGGACTACGGGACAGCATCCCGGGAGATCCCCTGTTGAACTGTTGGATTCTGAGCTATGTCTTCCTTATTCATTCATTGTTTCAATTCAATCTTTATTTTTGTGATGTCTCCGTTGTTTTTACTTCATTGTGTGTGTGTGTGTGTATATATATACATATATATAGTAGGGTCCTGACCTGAGCTCGTCACTACTCGACCGAGGTTAGGCTTGGCACTTACTGGGTACCATTGTGGTGTACTCACGCCCTTCCTGCACATGTTTTCGTGTGCAGATCCATGTACCTCTCGTCCGCCTCAGTATTAGTACATCCGTAGCAGCCTCCAGAGACTTCAAGGTATATCTGTATGCGTCCGCAGATCCTCAGAGTCCCCCTCTAACTTTTACTTTGTTCCCCTCCTTTATTTCTTAGACTCTATGTATAGCAAACCGTTGAATAATTTTTGTAGAGCTTGTGACTCGTGATTCCAGATTTTGGAAAGTATTGTGTATAATCGTGTATTGATTTTACTTGTATATGCCGAGCGGCAGTTTACCATTATATAGTCAATGAATGAAGCTTGGTTGTTCCTTATTTTCTTTATTTCTGTTATTTTAATGTTAATAGGTTTACCTAGTCGTAGAAACTAGGTGTCGTCACGACGTCTTTCGGATGGAAAAAATGCATCGTGACACAAAATGCTTGAGAATTTAACAAGAAGAAAAATTTAACAAGAGTTGAGAATATTTCTGAATAATTTTTTGCAAAATCCTTAACGCCTTTAAATAAAGCAATTGCTAATCCGGGGGGGTCAAATTTTTTGAGGTATTTGAATTGTTGTTATTTCAGTTAAGCGCAGAAGAGTTATTGGTGGACCCGCAAAATATATATATAGCACCGTTTATAAAGGTGCTATACCTGGCAGTCTTGTCAAAGTCAGACATAGCGCCGTTATAAAAGACGTTATACATATAGCGCCCTTTTAAAGGGAACTATATGTAGTTTGATCATAATATTTTTTTCACTCATTTCGGTCATTTGAGTGTAGAAAAATCACATTTAGGCTCCGGACTTTAAGATTGGAGATGGTCTTACGCCCTCTTTTTATTTGGACATGGTAAAAATCATGATGTCATCTTTTGCATATTCATTTGAATATTATATTTGAATTTGATCATTATTGATATTTTATGTTCACGTTTTATAGTAGTTATTATACAGCACTTTTCATCCTTTATTTTCTTTTCAAGTAAAAAACGACGTGTATTACTCCTAGTAATTTTATGTGATGAAAATCAAATGCCATGTAAGCTTAGTATTTTGTGAATAGAAAAGGAAGTTTTAAGGCAGGAATTTCTTATGTCATTATCATCCTTTAGTTTTTCAACTAGCACGTGAGAAAAAACTCTGTCGATATTTGCTCTCAAAGTTTTTGTTTCGAACAAGAGTTGGACCTACGGCATATCAAATGAGCATTGAAACTTTCCCAAATAATGTTGTGGATGATTGCAATATCTCTTATTTTTTATAAGACATTTCCCATTTAAGAAAACGACCCGGCCGGTCGTTTTGTATATTATAGCCTGGTTACCTTATGCATTGCCTCTTCTATATTCATTTGTAGTTATGTGACTTGTCGGGGTGGTTCGGTTGGTTTCAGAAAAGTTTCATAGTGAATTGGGACAGTTAGTCCCAAGGTTGGAAGCTTAAGTTGAAAGAGCTAACCGGAGTTTGACTTGTGTGTAGACGACCCAGGAATGGAGTTTTGATGGCTCCAATAGCTTCGTATGGTGATTTCGGACTTAGGCACATGTTCGGTTGTTGATTCAGAAGTCCATAGGTTGATTTGGTACTTTTTGGCGAAAGTTGAAAAGATGAAAGTTTGGAAGGTTGAGAGGTTTGACCGAGAGTTAACTTTATTGATATCACACTCAGATTGTGATTCCGGAAGTTGGTATAGGCCCGTTGTGACTTGCATGTAAAATTTGAGATCATTCAGAGTTATTTAGACTTGTTCGGTGCAAGTTTTGAATTTGAAAATGTTCATTAATTCATTAGGCTTGAATTGATGTGTGATTCGTAGTTTTGATGTTTGATGTGATTTAAGGCCTAGAGTAGGTTCGTATTATGTTTTGAGATTGGTTAATGTGTTTGGACGGGGTCCAGTGGGGCCTCGGGTGTGTTTCATATGGGCTACGGACCGTTCCACCTTGTTTATGGACTAATGATGTTCTCAGGTCTGGTTTCCTTCTTCCGGTTTGCGATATGGTGGTTGTCACGACCCAAAATTCACTATAGGTCGTGATGGCGAAGCCAACAATGATTAATCAACTTAGTTACTCTTCTTTTTTTGGTTAAACTTAGTTACTCTTTTTATTATTTTTGAAATCATGAAACCCACTAAATAAGTAGAGTAAAACCTGGTACTCGTAGGAAACCCGTGATTTTATTTTTTAATTTTCGTATAAAATATAAATTATAAGGTGAAATAATAATAATTACGTGAACTACAATAATGAACATCCAAAAGAAATCCCCAAAACCCTGTGTCACGAGTGCATGAGCATCTACTAGGGAGTACAATAATAATACAACATTTATCTGGAATACAAGATAGACAGGAGAATATAAAAAAACTCTGATGGAGACTCTATATGCTGCGGATCGTAACATGAAATGCAGCTCACCGTAAAGTTCCCGCAACAGTCGTGCCCTTGCGCTCAAAAGACCACCAGACATATATATATACCTGCACAATAAGTGTAGCATAAGTGCGTAAAATCAACGCGTATCTAGTAAGTATCTAGCCTAACTCCGGAGAAGTAGTGACGAGGAGTCGACGCCGACACTTACTAGCCTAACACGCGATCGATTTTCCTCTTATGTGATTGCGCTTAACAAAACCTCTACCAGCCCAGATAACCCTTGACGATCGCATGCTTACTTCCGCGATCGCGATTCATACCAATCACACCAGAAACCAACAGTGGCAAAACAAGGAGAATTGATCTGAAACCATCCTGAAACTCACCCGAGGCCCCTGAGACCCATTTGATCATACCAACAAGTCCCAATATCTTACCCAAACTTATCCAAAGGCTCTAAATACCATGATTAACATCAAAATCACGAACGACAGTCAAAAAGCTTCTTTCAACTTTCAAACTTCCAAACTTCGACGGACACGTCCGAATCATATCAAAACATTCCGGAATGGCGCCAAACTTTGTGTACAAGTCATAAACCAAGATACAGACCTATTCCAATGTTCGAGATCCCAAACAAACATCGATAACACCAAAGTGCACTTCAAATCAAACATAAGAAATTCTTAAACTTTCAAAATGCTAACTTTCTACAATAAGCGTCAAAATGCTTCCGGACCACCCGATACTCAATACGAACATACACCCAAGTCTAAAATCATCATACGAACCTATTGGAACCTTCAAATCCCGATTCTGATGTCGTTTACTCAAAGGTCAAACCTTCATCAAATTCCAACTTGAAGCTTCCGAATTTAGAATTTTCCATCATTATCAACTCTGAACTTCCCGAATTTCAACTTGATCACACGTACAAGTCATAATACATGAAGAAGCTACTCAAGGCCTCAAATTGCCGAACGACGCACTAGAGCTTAAAATGACCGGTCAGGTCATTACATTGGTCGCGTTCGCAAAAGGTTAAAGGGGATGGCAGTCCCCCTTCTTCGCGTTCGTGATCGAGCTCCACGTTCGCAAAGTAGCCATATGTTGGGAGGAGCATAGCCTATGCATTCGTGAGGTTTAGACTGCATTCGAGAAGTCTTAGATATTTGCTTCATCGCATTTGCGATCTGGCCCTATTATTTTTGGTCTTTGTGAACGCGATGAGGGTCCCACATTCATGATGTATAACACCTGGTAAGACTATATAGTACTAGGGTTTGAGTTATTATATCGCATTTTGAGTTAGAGATCTCGGTTTTGGGCGATTTTGGAGGGATTTTCACTATTTGGATCAGGGTAAGTGTTTTTTACTCTCGTTTTCATGATTTCAACGTAGTTTTTATCATTTAATTGGTGATTTAAATTGGAGAAATTAGGAATTTCTGTAAAAATATTTCTAAAATATAAATTTAGGATTTAAAAGTCAATTTAAGGACGGAATTGGATGATTTTTGTATGGTTGGACTCTTATCGGAATGGATGTTCAGAATTATGAGTTTGGTCAGGTTTTGAGGTGCCATCCCGGGATTAAATTTTTGATTTTCATTAAAGATAAAATCTTTATTATCCAAAATTTCTTCCTATGGCTTTTATTTATGATATTAAGTTATCTTGGCTAGATTCGAGTCGTTCGGATTTGGATTTGCGCGGGAAGGGTCTTGTTATGGGACTGATTTAGCTTGTTTGAGGTAAGTATCTTGCCTAATCTTTTATGAGGAATTTCCCCTTAGGATTGGGTTTGGTTTTACTATTTGAATTATGTGAAAAATATGTACATGAGGTGAAGAGTGTGTACACGGGCTTATATATAGCATTTGATCTGTTTAGACCATTAGGATACTTATAAGCATTTAGTTGAAGTTGTTACGATTTGTTCTATCTTTTATTGCCAAGTTTATTGTTACATGCTTTAATTGAAGTGATTATTACATGTTCTAGTTTCCTTTGTCGAGGTTACTCTTACATGCACTTTTTAGTGGTTATTATTACATGTTATTCTTTCTATTGTTGAGTTATTCTCATGAATTTAGTCGTAGTTTCTATTTCACACTATCTCTTTCATTGTTAAGTATATGTTATGCATTAGAGTTTTAAGTTGCCATTTCATGAAATTACCTTCCTTGTTATGTTATTGAAGTTGTAGTTGTTGCAATCTATTAACACGTTTTGTCGTTGAGTTGTTGGTTATTGGAATACCTTTTCTTGATTTATATCTCATTCTTTATTGTTATTGAGATTCTTTTACACATTTTGATTGAGCCGTGAGCTATATATTTTGGTGATATTGGTATTATTGATTTTGATTTTTGCAATGTTGCGGCATATGGTCATGTGTGGTGCAAGTTGATTATTGTGTTGTGATGTTGATGCGCATCCAGCAGTATAAGGGTGGTGTATTGATGCGCATGCAGCAAGATAAGGTAGGATTTATACGTGTGTTGCTAGTAAGGGATTTTCTTGAAGCCACACGGTGAGATAAGGAGGCTAAAGCGCGTGAAGCTATTTCGAGAAAAATATTTTTAAAAATAAATGTAACGCTCACGCCGCGATATAAGGAAGATTGTGAGTGTGACTTGTGAAATGTGAATATGAGGTGTGGTACCTCGGTTTGATTCTTGTTGTACATTCTATGTTGGAAATGTTTTGTTGATTGATCGGTTATTGCTTTGTTTCCTTACCTCATTCCATTTGTATTTTCGTTGTAATTGGTTATGTGTTGTCTTTATCATACGTGCACTCTTTGTTGTCATTATTGTTATTATTTCCGTTGTTAGACATGTATTGTTAAATTGATTTGTTGTCATTTATTGCCTTTACTTTCCCCTAGTTATATTATATTAATATTCTGCACAGGATTCTATGTCTAGTAGGTATCTTGACCTGGCATCGTCACTACTCTACCGAGGTTAGACTTGATACTTACTGGGTAGTATTGTGGTGTACTCATGCCACGCTTCGGCATATTGTTGTACAGATCAAGGTACTTCTACTCGTGTTAGACGCCAGTGAGTTGACTCAGACTTTGCAGAGACGTCAAGGTATACCCGCTTGACGCTTGCAAGTCTCATAGTCACCTTCTGTTATTGCCTTTACTATTGTTTATCTTCATATCTAAAGGTATCGTAATTAGAGATTCCCAGTGTATTTCTTTAGAGCTTGTAACTCAGATTTACCGATTTTGGGAATTATATGATTTTTTTTCCATTTTTGTTTTATTATGATAGTTATGAGTTTAATTTAATATATTATTCGTTATTTTTACTAAATTCTCAATGTGTGTTAGGCTTACCTAGTCTTAAAGACATTGTGCCATCACGACTAACTAAGGTGGGATTTTAAGGTCGTGACAAGTTGTTACCAGAGCTCTAGGTTCATAGGTGCTACATGTCATAAACAATTTAGTAGAGTCTTGCGGATCGGTATGGAGACATATGTACTTATCTTTGAGAGGCTACATAACTATTAGCAAATTCCACTTCTTTGACACCTTATCGTGCAAATTTGTTGATTTCGTAATTTGAGACTTTGTCCTTTTATTCTCTCACAGATGATGAGTACACGTACTACCGGATCAGCTGAGCAGACACACGTGACCCCTACTAGATCCGCAAGAGTCTAGGGTCGAGGTAGAGGTTGAGGAGGGGCATGTGTTGCAGTTAGAGCACCTGCCAGAGTAGAGACTGAGGAGCCACCAGTAGTTCCGGTTGGGGAGCATGCACCTGAGACACATGCTACTACCCTTGTACTCTAGGAGACATTGGCACGCTTCCTGAGTGTGTTCGGTACTTTAGCTCAGGCGGGATTGATCGCAGTCGCACCAGCTATATCTCAGGCTGGGGTAGGAGCTTAGACTCCTGCAGCCTGTACTCTAGAGCAGTGGGTCCATGTTGATCAGGTCCTGGGAGTTATGCTAGCACAACCTGTTATTTTGGTTCAGCCTACGGTCATGCTAGAGGCATCTGAGGAGGAGGTGAGGTTCAATAAGTATGATCCTCCTACTTAGAGTGGCGTGATTACTGAGGACGCATAAGGTTTTATAGACAAGTGTCACTGTATTCTTCACATTATAGGCATTCTATAGGTGAGTAGAGTTGTCTTTACTACATTCCATATGTCAAGGGCAGCATATAGGTGGTGGCAGGCTTATCAGGTCGGTAGGCCAGCTGATGAAACTCCACTCACTTGGGCTCAGTTTTCATATATGTTTTTTAGGGAGTTTGTTCCCCAAACCCTCTAGGATGAGTGGAGCATAAAGTTTGAGTAGTTGTGTCAGGGGACTATGACAGTGTCAGAGTATGCCATCAGATTCAGTTAATTGTCCCATCATGCACCCACTTGGGTTTCTACAGTCAGAGAGCGAGTCCAAAAATTTATCGAGGGGCTCAGTTATGGTCGTAGGTTCGCATGGCTCGAGAGTTAGAGACGAATAATCTGCTTCAGCAGATTATAGATATCGCTCGAAAGATAGAGCGTATGCGGGCCCAGGAGAGGGAGGATACGGAGGCCAAGAGGACTCGAGATTCTAGAGGGTTTAGTGGTGCCCACACTACAGTTTCAGCTCGTCATGACAGAGGTTATGTGAGCCGACCAGTTCATTCAGCACTTCCAGCTACTCGCACTTCTTTGACTATTACGAGGTCACCTACTATTCACATCCACTTTCTAGTGAACCTCCTACACGGGGTGCCTTCAGTTGTTAGTCTAGTCGACCGGGTCAGATTCAGTTTCAGCAGCAACGCCTGCCAAGAAATTGGAAATTGTTTCGAGTATGGAGATACTAGGCATATGGTGAGGGACTATCTCAAACTTATGAGGGGTTCACCTCCACAGGATACATAGGCTCCATGAATTCCACAAGGTTCACAGACTAGGGTTATTGCTCCAGTCGCCGCTCCACCTGTACCTCCATCTAGTAGTGGAGGTCAGGCGAGTAGAGGTCATCCCAAAGGGGGAGGCCAGGCCCATTGCTATGATTTTCTTGGTAGGACTGAGGTTATTTCATCGGATACTGACATCACAAGTATTGTTCTGGTCTGTCATAGGGATGCCTCAGTCTTATTTGATCTCGGTTCCACTTATTCATATGTTTCATCTTACTTTACTCTGTATTTGGATATATCTCGTGATTCTTTGAGTGCTCGTGTATACATGTCCACACATGTGGGAGATTCTATAGTTGTGGACCGTGTTTATCGATCATGTTTGGTCACTATCGGGGGTTATGAGACCAGAGTTGACCTTCTGCTACTCCGTATGGTGGATTTTTACATGATATTGGGCATGGATTAGTTGTCACCCTATCACGCTATTCTTAATTGTCATGCCAATACTGTGACATTGGATATGCCAGGTCGTTGCGGTTGGAGTGGAGGGGTACATTGGATTATATTCCTTGCATGGTGATGTCCTTTAAAAGGCACATCAAATGGTTGAAAAGGGGTGTGAAGCATATCTAGCCTTTGTGAGGGATGTTAGTGTTGATACTCTTACCATCGAGTCACTCTCAGTAGTGAGAGATTTCTTAGATGTGTTTCCGTTAGACCTACCTGACATGCCGCCAGATGAGGATATCGATTTTGGTATTGACCTGGTGTCGGGTACTCAGCCCATTTCTATTCCACCATATCGAGCATTAGTGGAGTTGAAGGAACTAGAGGAACAACTTCAAGAGTTGCTCGATAAGGGTTTCATTCGATCAAGTGTCTAGCCTTGGGGTGCTCCAGTTCTATTTGTGAAGAAGAAAGACGGCTCTATTAGGATGTATATTGATTATATGCAACTGAATAAGGTCACAATAAAGAACAAATACCCACTACCGGGTATTGATGATCTGCTCGACCAGCTTCAAAGTGTTTGGGTATTCTCAAAGATTGATTTGACGTCAGGTTAGACATTCCGAAGACTACTTTCATGACTCGCTATAGTAACTTTAAATTTTTGATAATGTCATTTAGGCTGACCAATGCCCCAGCAACATTTATACACTTGATGAGCAGTGTGTTCCAGCCTTATCTTTATTTATTTGTCATTGTGTCCATTGACAACATATTGGTGTATTCTCGCAGTCAGGAGGATCATGAGAAACACTTGAGGATCATGCTCCAGGCCTTGAGGGAGAAGAAGTTATGTGCAAAATTCTCCAAGTGTGAGTTTTTGCTTGATTCTGTGGCATTTTTGGTTCATGTGATGTCTATTGAGGGGATTAAGGTGGATTCGAAGAAGGTGGATGCAGTTCAAAGTTGGTCCATACCGTCTTCTGCTACTGAGATCCGATTTTTCTAGGCTTGGCTGGGTTATCACTGCTTTGTAGAGGGGTTTTCATTCATTGCAGCTACTTTGACTAGATTGGCTCGGAAGGGTGGTCCGGCGATTGTATAGAGAGCTTCAAAATCTCAAGACTGCCTTGACCACAGCTCCAGTTCTAGTTTTGCCTTTAGCATCGGGTTCATATACAGTTTGTCGTTGTGTTGCGGATTGGCATTGGGTGTGTATTGACATAGGAGGGTATAATGATTTCTTATGCATCGTGTCAGTTGAAGCTCCATGAAAAGAACTACCCAGTACATGATTTAGACTTGGCAACCATTATTCACGCATTGAAGATTTGGAGACACTATCTCTACGGCATGTCATGTGAGATGTTTACAAACCATATGAGTCTACAACACTTGTTTAAGCAAAAGGACCTAAACTTGAGGTAGCGAAAGTGATTAGAGATATTAAAGGACTATGATATTAACATTCTTTATCATCCGGGAAGGCCAACATGATAGCCTATACCTTGAGTAGGAAGTCTGAGATCTTGGGTACCTTGCTTATATTCCAATTGAATAGAGACCACTAGCACTGGATGTTCAGGCTTTGGCCAATCGTTTCGTGAGGTTGAAGATTTCATAGCCTTATTGTGTTCTTGTTTGCGTGGTTTCTTGGTCTTTTTTGTATGGGCGCATCAATATGATGATCCCCACTTATGTGTCCTTAAGAATGCGGTGCAGCACGGTGATGCCAAGGATGTTTATATTGGGGATGATGGGGTGTTGAGGATGCAGGTCCGGATTTTTGTGTCCAATGTGGATGGGTTGCATGAGTTGATTCATGAGGAGGTCCACCGTTTGCGGTATTCTATTGATCTGGTTGCCGAAAAGATGTACCGGGATTTGAGGCAGCACTACTGGTGGATAAGATGAAGAAAGATATTGTGGAGTATGTTGCTTGGTGTTTGAACAGTCAGTAGGAGAAGTATGAGCAGCAAAGACTAAGTGGTTTTCTTGAGAGACTTGATATTCCAAAGTGGAAGTGGGAGCATATAAGCATGGATTGCGTTGCTGGACTTCCACGGACCTTGAGGAAATTTGACAAAGTATGGGTTATTGTGGACAGGCTGACCAGGTCTGCACACTTCATTCCGATTATGACTACCTACTCTTCAGAACAGCTGGCTCAAATCTATATTCGTGAGATTGTTCGTCTTCATGGTATGCAGTGTCTATTATCTCCGATCGAGGCACGTAGTTCACAATGCGTTTCTAGATAGCCGTGCAATGTGAGTTAGGCACATAGGTCGAGCTGAGCACGCAATTTCATCCCCAGACGAATGGGCAGCCCTAGCCCACCATTCAGATCTTGGAGGACATGCTACGTGCTTGTGTTATGAATTTTGGAGGTTCATGGGATCAGTTCTTACCACTGGCAGAGTTCGCCTACAACAACAACTATCAATCGAGTATTCAGATAGCTCCTAATGAGGCCTTATATGGGAGGCGATGTCGTTCTCCAATTGGTCAGTTTAAGCTAGGGGAGGATAGGTTGTTGGGAACTGTTTTGGTTTGAGATGCCTTGGAGAAAGTCAAGTTGATTTAGGATCGTCTTCGTACCAAAAATTCTAGGAAGAAGAATTATGACGATCGAAAGGCTCATGATGTAGCATTCATGGCAATGGATAGAGTTCTACTCAGAGTTTCATCCATGAAGGGTGTGATGAGGTTTGGAAAGAAGGAAAAGTTGAGCCCTAGGTATATTGGTCCTTTTGAGATCCTTGAGAGAGTTGATGAAGTGCCCTGCAGACTTGCATTGCCACCCAGCTTATCGGAAGTTCACCCTGTGTTCCATGTTTCCATGCTCTGGAAGCATTTTGGTGATCTGTTTCATGTATTAGATTTTGAATCAATTCCAACCATGGACGGGTGTACATTTCATCCATATCGCCATCCTAACATGGACGGAGATGCTTATTTTTATCATATCACGACTTCCTAAGATGCTAACATAGGGGCTACTATTGTTACGTGAGCTTATTGGTGGAGAAAGAAGAGCAGAGATGGAGATATAGACTAGCTAAATGCCCTCAAATCTGTCTATGAAAACATGCTGGTATATGACAAGTAAGTACAACTAACCTAAAACGAGGTGCTTTCTCAGGCTCGGGAATGAGTGGTGAATTAGAAATCGACTGTTGTAAGTTAGTTAGTTAGTTAGTTAGAGATCGAAATTGGGCCTGGGAGAGACTAGACTTCTAGTAAGAGTAGGTGCGCCTTAAGTTGAGGAGATCCGTTCACAATTTTTCAGCTCAGTCCAATTGGACAAGGATTTGACTTTTGTTGAGAAGTCGATGGCTATCTTGGATAGATAGGTCCAGAAGTTGAGGTCAAAGAATATTAATTCAGTGAATGTTCAATAGAGAGGTAAAACATTCGAGGAGGCAATTTGGAAGACCGAGCATGATATGTGTAGTCGTTATCCTCACCTTTTCAACACTTCAGGTAAGTCTCTATACTCGTTTGAGGACGAATGTTTATTTAAGAGGTGGAGAATGCAACGACCCGGCCTGTCATTTTATATATTATAGCCATGTTCCCCTATTTATTTCCTCTTCCATGCTCACTTGTGATTATGTGACTTGTTGGGGTGGTTCGATTGGTTTCGGAAAAGTTTTGCAATGAATTGGGACACTTAGTCCCAAGGGTGGAAGCTTAAGTTGAAGGATTTTACCGGAGTTTGACTAGTGTACACGAAAAATGAATGGATTTGTTATGGTACCAATAGTTTGTATGGTGATTTTGGACTTAAGGGTATGTCTGAATGTTAATTCGGAGGTATGTAGATTGATTTGGTATTTTTTGGCGAAGGTTGGAAAGTTGAAGGTTTGTAAGGTTGAGAGATTTAATCGAGAGTTGACTTTATTGATATCAGGCTCGATTTTGTGATTTTGGGAGTTGGTATAGTCCCTTTCTGTCATTTGGGACTTGCATGAAAAATTTGAGGTCATTTAGAGTTGTTTAGGCTTGTTTGGTAAAAGTATTGAATTTGAAAATGTTTATTAGTTCATTAGTCTTGAATAGACATGCGATTCATAGTTTTTATGGTGTTTAGTGTGTTTTAAAGGCTCGAGTAGGTTTATTTTATATTATGGGAATTGTTAGTGTATTTGGACGAGGTCTCGGGGGGCCTAGGGTGTGTTTTAGATGGGCTACAGGCCATTCCACTTGGTTTTTGGACTGATGATGTTCTCAAGTTTGGTTTCCTTTTTCACATTCGCGACATAGTGGTCGCATTCACGAAGGGTTAAATGGGTTGGGCAGTCAGTCGCCCTTCTTAGCGTTCGCGTCGATCTCCACATTCGCGAAGCAGCCAAGTGCTGAGAGGAGCTTAGCCTACACGCTCGCGAAGGCTTGGATGTTTTCTTCATCGCGTTTGCGATATGGGGAACGCGAACGCGAAGGCCTTTCCCAGAGCAGATTACTTTTGATCTTCGCGAACGTGATGAGGGTCCCGTTTTCATGTTGTATAACACCTGGGCAGACTATATAGTACTCTATTTCGTGGGTTTGAGTTATAATATTATATTTTGAGTTGGAGAGTTCGATTTTGGCCGATTTTGGAGTGAATTTTCACGATTTGGATCGGGGTAAGTGATTTTACTTAAATTTGTCCATTTTTCATGATTTCGTCTTTGTTTTTATCATTTAATTGGTGATTTGAATTGGTTAAATTAGTAATTTTTGTGAAATCTTTTCTAAAACATAAATTGAGAATTTGTAGGTCAATTTGAGGTCGGAATTGGATTATTTTAGTATGGTTGGGTTCGCTTCAGAATGAGTGTTCGAAATTTGTGAGTTTGGTTGGGTTCCGAGGTGCAGGCTCGAGGTTGAACTTTTGAGTTACTTTTTCGATTTTCATTAAAGATCGAATATTTATTATCCAAAATTGCTTCTTATGACTTTTATTTATAATATAAAGTTATTTTGGCTAGATTCGAGCCGTTCGGAGTTGGATTTGTGGGGGAATGGGCTTGTTAGTGGACTGATTTAGCTTATTTGAGGTAAGTATA
The DNA here is from genome assembly GCA_005239525.1 of Nicotiana knightiana. Classification (NCBI taxonomy): domain Eukaryota; kingdom Viridiplantae; phylum Streptophyta; class Magnoliopsida; order Solanales; family Solanaceae; genus Nicotiana; species Nicotiana knightiana. Next base: position 20,339 of record ML408063.1, on the reverse strand, counting down.
TTGCCTAAACTTGTGTGGGGCAACTACCCCTTAGGATTGGATTTGATTGTACCATTTGAATTATGTGAAAGACGTGTACGTGAGGTGACGAGTATGTACACAGGATTATATGTGGTATTTGAACGGTTTAGATCCTTAGGATACATATAAGCAATTAATTGTAGTTGTAACTATTTATTTTATCTTTTATTGTCAAGTTTACTCTTATATGCTTTAATTGATGTTTTTATTACATGTTCTAGTTTTCAATATCGAGGTTACTCTTATATTCATTTATTACTAGTTGTTGCTACATGCTATTCTTTCCGTTGTTGAGTTATTCTCATGCAGTTATTCGCAGTTGCTATTTCATACTATCTCTTTCATTTTTAAGTATATGTTATGTATTAGAGTTTGAAGTAGTCATTTGATGAAATACCTTCCTTGTTAAGTTATTGAAGTTGTAGTTGTCGAGATCTATTAACATGTTTTATGGTTGAGATGTTAGTTATTTGAATACCTTTTCTTGAGTTATATCTCGTTCATTTTGTTGTTATTGAGATTCTTGCACACATTGTGGCTGAGCCGTGGGCTATGTTTTGTGGTGATATTGGTATTGTTGATTTTTTTTTTGTAATATTTTGGTGTATGGGCACGTGTGGTGCGAGTTGATTATTATTTTGTGATGTTGATGCGCACGCAGCGGTATAAGGGTGGTGTATTAATGCGCATGCGGTGAGATAAGGTGGGATTTATGCGCGTATTTATAGTAAGGATATTACTTGAATCCACGCGGTGAGATAAGTGGGATAAAGCGCGCGAAGATATTTCTAAAAAAAACTTTTTATAAAAATAAATGCGAGACTCATTCTGCGATATAAGGAAGATTATGATTGTGACTTGTGAAATGTTAATATAAGGTGTGGTATCACGGTTTGATTCTTGTTGTACATTTTATGTTGGGATGGTTTTGTTGATTTGAGCGGTTACTAATTTGTTTCCTTACCTCATTCCATTCGAATTTTCGTTGAAACAAGTTAGTTGTTGTCTTTATCATACGTGCACTCTTTGTTGTCATTATTATTATTATTATTATTTATGTTGTTAGCCTTGTATAGTTAAATTGCTTTGATTTCATTTATTGCTTTTACTTTCCTGTTGTTAGATTATATTAATATTCTGCATAGGTTTCTATGTCTAGTAGGTGTCTTGACCTGGCCTCGTCACTACTCTACTGAGGTTAGGATTGATATTAACTAGGTACCGTTGTGGTGTACTCATGCTACGCTTCTGCATATTTTTTTGCAAATCGAGGTACTTCTGCTCGTGTCGGACGCCAGTGAGTTTATTCAGACCTTGCGAAGACTTCAAGTTATACCTGATTGATGCTCGCAGGCTTCTGAGTCATATTCCGTTGTTGCCTTTACTATTGTTTATCTTCATATCTAACAATGTTGTAATTAGATATTCCTAGTGTATTTCATTAGAGCTTATGACTCAGTTTCACCAGTTTTGGGAATTATATCATTGTTGTTCCATTTTGGTTTTATTATGATAGTTATCAGTTTAATTTAATATCTTAGTCGTTATTACTGCTAAAATCTCATTGTGTATTAGGTTTACCTAGTCTTAGAGACAAGATGCTATCACAACTTCCTAAAGTGGGATTTTTGGGTCGTGACAAAACTATAAATGCAAAATATCTTAATAGGAAACACTTTACCCTTTTAATACGATCATTCATCATGATTTCAAATTACTCAGGTCAACAAATTTTAAACACCAAAAAGAATTCTTGAATTGTTAATTTGATATCTATGAAGCTTGAAGGGGAGCCTTGAAGCAACAACATACTTGTTTTCGATGGGTTTGAGCCGTGAAAGCAGACATTAACACTTATATTAAGGTAAATTGTCTATATCACATCTCTAGAGGTGAGACCCTAGATTACTTTATGCACCAGTCTGCCCCTTTTTAATATCAATGAATCCTTTCAAGTCAAAACTCATGTATGTATGTTATGTGTAGACAGGGATGGCCATGGGGCAAGGCGGGTGCGAGGGGGGAGGGGTTTGGGATTCTGCGGAGCGGTGCAGTTTAAAATTTTTTTCTGAAAAAAATCACGTGGGTTGAGGCGGTTGCAGGTGATGTGTGGCTATAATTCCATATTTTAGTATGTTATTTACCTTGCATTTTATATGCTTTAATGTTAAACTACACTTTATTTGCACGTAATGGAGTCTATTTTATGTGTAGGTGAATTGGAGATGAAAGTAGAGCAAAAGGAATATTTAAAGTCTAAAGCGTGTTCGAAAATATTGAAAAGAAGAAAGAAAGAAAGAAGTGAGCAGCGGATAAATGAGGAAGCTGGCGAATCAAGCTTATGAGATCGCGTTAGAGCTGGTTGACGAGCCTTTGAGCTCGCGTGGGATCAGGCTACACGAGGGAGGAGGCGAGTTCCATCTCGCGTGGGAGTTGGCATCGCGTGGTCTGGGGCGATGTCCATCTCGAGTGGAGCCTCGCGAGGCAAGGTCTGAGGCGCGCTTACTCTGGATTTTGAAGGCTTATTTCGTCTCCTAGTTTGACTAGAACTTGACCTATGTTGTTTAGGTCTTTTCCTACATAAATAAATGGACATAAAACGCCACTTGTGAGGGAGTTTTGGAACCGGAGGCAAGAATAGCTCGTGGACCAACCGTTGGGAGTTAGAATCATCGATTTCTACATTACTTCATCCTTACTTTGTAATTTAATTATGCAAAATATTTGGGATATGGTTACTATGAGTATGAGTATCTAAACTCCTAATCTAGGGTTTTGATGGAACCTATTGGAGTATGATTTTTCCTGTTACGTTAATATAGATTTGCCGTAGTATTTTCTCTATTTGTTCAACTACGTTATTATTGTGGTTGATTGAAGAGCTCGCAATCGGTTGTGCCTATTTAGTGTGTATTACTCGGGAGAGAGTGCATATTTAGGTAGTTGTTGAACAACATCACTCTGAATGTATATGAGGTATCAATACGGAGGGTTAAAGGTGGGATTAGGAATAACAAAACTTTGGTGTGATCCGAGTGAGCCGTACTTAATGCCAACTAGCATAATTCGGGAGAATATGTCTAGTAAATTGTGGTAGTTACTCGGGTGAGAATTACGACACTCAGGGCACTCATTATCGGTATAGAAGACATAGGCAAATTTATAGAAAACGTAGCGGAAAAGAATTCCGATAATAGGGGAAATCATAATCTTAGAGCATTCCAATTCTTGTCTACAATATGTTCGTAGTTAGTTATTAATTATTGCATTTTCATTACATGATATTTAGTTAGTTAAAATCCAATTTGTTATTTAAATAATTCTGAAGATTGGTTGTGTGAATTTGTGAGAGTCTAGCAGTTGTGTTTAATAGGTTAATTCCTTGTGGGATTCGACTCCGAACTTATTAACCGAAATATATTTGCAACGACCACTTAGTCCTTTTTATAAGGCATAGTTGGGCATGATCAAATTTTGGAGCCATTGTCGGGGATTTAATGGTGTTATTAATTGCAGCTAAAAGAAGTGCTAGAATTCTTAGTGTAGTCAATTTTCCTCATTTTAAACCAAATACATTGAAATTCTAACGTTTTTACCTTGGGTGTTACAGGTGCATGCCTAGAAACTCCTCAAGAACTGGTGAATTGTTCGAAGCATTATCAGATCCTGAGAACGTTTTCAAGGTACTGAATAGTGCAAACAAGAAGGGCAAACATCAACAGAACTCAACAGAACAAATCGAACCAGAGATGGATAACGGAATAGAAAATCCAAACAACAATAGAAACAATGCGAATAAACCTAACAATCAAGGTGTGGTGCCTCTTGTACCAGAAGAAGCATTGTATGATTGGTCACAACCCACCGCCGGAAATCTGGACACCGCAATTGCAGTCCCTCATATATAAGCGGAATTATTTCAAATCACAAACAACATGCTACATTTATTGCAGAATAAGGGACTGTTCTCAGGGTGGTACATTGAATATCCTCAGCAGCATCTAAATAATTTCCTGTTGATATGTGTCATGGAAAGGCAACATAATGTGACACTGGAAGCAATAAAGTTGTTATTGTTTCCGTTCGTTGTGACAGGATAAGCTCAGACTTGGCTTAATTCACTCCCCCATAAACTCCATCACGACTTGGGAGGAATTAGTCAAGCAATTTTTGAACAAGTTATACCCACCCAATAAGACTGTCAAACAAATTGATGATATATTGAGCTTCAGGCAGAGACCAGCAGAAACACTACAAGAAATGTGGGAGAGGTTCAAAGGTATGCTGGTTAAATGTCCACATCATGGCATTCCAGATCAGATGTTGGGGCAGAGGTCCTACATGGGACTGGCAGACGGCTTAAAGGTCAATGTTTATGCTTCAGTAGGTGGAGCGTTTTTGAGAAAATCATACATAGAATGCAAGATCCTTCTTGATAAAATGGCTCAAAACTCAGGATGGATGACAAGAGACTCTATGATCACTCATATAGTTCACTCAGTGGATTTAGACCCAAACAACTCCATAGCCGAAAATATGGCCACTCTAATGACGCAAATGAGTATCCTCGTGGAGTACGGAAGGTGACAACCAGTACTATCAAGAAGATATGAATTATGTAGCCAACTATGGGGGACAGAGGCAAGGTGGTCAGAATTGGGGGCAGCAGAATCGATAATATAGACCAGCACAATAGCAGTACAATAACAACAACGATCCTAGAGCTATGTAACAACAGGGTCAAGTTGTGTCTTACTAAAGGCAACAGGGTTATAACCAGAAAAATCAGCAACTAGCTTATCAACAGCCTCAACAACAACAGATAGTGAGACAATATGCTGGGTTGTCTGAAATTAAAGGAATGCTGCAAGAGAGAGTGGACTCACATGAGTCAGCAATAAAGGGCATTGAGATTCAATTAGGACAAATTTCGATGGCTCTAAATAATCATCCCCAAAGGACGTTACCTGCAGACACACTAGTCAATCCAAAAGAGCAGGGCCCGAAACAGCTTATGGAAGTGAGTCTAAGAAATAGAAGAGACCTATATCTAGAGCAAGAAATTTCTTGAAAAATCCGACCAACTGAAACACTTGTGCCAGTACCCATTGAGATAGATGATTCAACAAGGTTAACTGAGGTGGAGGTACAACATGCACAAGAGAGCACAAGCAAAGAAAAAGAGGTTACGAAGGAAACTGAGGTAGCACAAGAAACGACAGTAGAAGCAGTGCCTGAGCAAGATAAAACTAAAATCACAGGATGGAAGCAACCTCCATCACCATTCCTATAGAGATTGTCCAAATATTAGAAGGATGAGCAGTATAAGAAATTCATGGAGATGTTGAAATAAATCCAAGTGAACATTCCACGGATTGACGCTTTGCGGGAGATGCCTGGGTATGCCAAAATGATGAAAGATTTAATGTCTCACAAATTCGACTTCCAAGACCTGTCCACTATTGCATTAACCCATACCTATAGTGCAATCGTGAAGATACACATAGTTGAGAAGTTATCAGACCTAGGGAGTTTCACAATCCCATGCACGATAGGCAGATATGCTTTTGATAAAGCATTGTGTGATTTGGGGGCAAGCATAAACTTGATGCCCTTGGGTATCTGCAAAGGGTTAGGAATTGGAAGAGTAAGACCCACATCCAGGTTACTACATTTAGCCGACCGAACAGTGAAGAGGACATTAGGTATCCTTGATGATGTATTTGTGCAGGTTGGGAAGTTTGTGTTCCCAACAGATTTTATCATTCTGGACTGCCGGGTTGACGAGGAGATTCCCATAATTTTGGGAATACTATTCTTGGCCACTGGGATAGCTTTAATTGATTGTGAAATAGGAGAGCTAAAATGAGACTAAATGATGAAGAGATAACATTCAATGTGCAGAAATCTATGTGGCGACCAAGTGAATTTTCTAACTGCTCTCTAATAGAAGTTGTGGATGTAATTTTGGAGGAGGAAGATGAGACTTTAAGCGCTAAAGACCCTCTAGCAGCCTGTCTCATGAACTTAGATGAAGTAAATGGAGAGGACTTGGCGGAGTGGGTGCTGGATCTTGAAGGCCAAGGGTTTTGGAAAAGAGAGCTCGAATTTGAGCCTTTGCACTTAGAAGAAAGAAAGACTCCTCCAGCTAAGCCATCGATAGAAGAGCCATCAAAGTTGGAACTGAAGCCGCTACCACCTAATCTCAGGTATGATTTCTTGGGACCGAACTCAAATTTACCTGTTATTATCTCATCTGGTTTGTTAGATGTGCAGGAAGAACAGCTTTTGCAGGTACTGATAGAGTGAAAAACTACAATTAGTTGGACCATTGCATACATTAAGGATATCAGCCCGGCCTTCTATATACATAAAATTTTACTGGAAGATGTCCACAAACCTTCCATAGAACATCAAAGAAGGCTGAACCCCAACATAAAGGAAGTTGTGAAAAAGGAGGTGATAAAGTGGTTAGATGCGGGGATCATTTTCCCCATCTTCGACAGTAACTGGATCATCCCAGTCCAATGCGTGCCAAAGAAAGGTGGGATGATTATAGTGCAAAACGAGAAAAATGAGTTGATATTAACAAGAACAGTCACGAGATGACGAATTTGTATGGACTACAGAAGATTGAACAATACCACCCGAAAAGACAACTTTCATTTGCCGTTCATTGATCAAATGCAAGATAGATTGGCTGGGAGGTCCCACTTTTGCTTTATGGATGGATACTCAGGGTATAATCAAATCTCCATTGCGCCCGAAGATATAGATAAGATGTCATTAACCTGTCCATATGGCATCTACGCTTTCTGGAGAATGTCGTTCGTCCTATGCAATGCACCAGCCACATTTCAAAGGTGTGTGATGGCCATCTTCATAGATATGGTAGAGGACATAATGGAGGTCTTTATGGATGATTTCTCAATGGTGGGAGACTCATTCGATGATTGCCTAAGGAATCTGAAAAGAGTGCTGAAAAGATATGTGGAGACCAATCTGGTGCTCAAATGGGAAAATTGTCATTTCATGGTACAGGAAGGTATAGTCTTGGGGAACCTAGTGTCGAGTAAGGGCATTGAGGTAGATCGTAAAAGGTTGATGTGATAGAAAATCTTACACCACCCACTTCCGTCAATGAAATAAGAAGTTTCCTAGGTCATGCCGGTTTCTATAGACAGTATATAAGATTTCTCCAAAATTGCTAACCCCTTGTATAAAATGCTTGAAAAAGATCACCCTTTTGTGTTTTCTGATGATTGTAGGGCAGCGTTTGAGGAATTGAATAAGAAACTGGTGACTGAACCAATCATAGTGGCCCCCAACTGGGGGCAACCTTTCAATCTGATGTGTGACGCAAGCGACTATGCTGTGGGAGCAGTTCTTGGGCAGTAAAAAGATAAAGTCATGCATCCGATCTACTATGAAAGTAGAACCCAGAGTGGCACCCAACTGAACTACACAATGACAGAGAAAGAGATTCTAGTTATGGTGTTCGCATTCAATAAATTCAGGTCATACCTGATAGGCTCAAAGGTAATTGTTTATTTTACACTGACCATGCGGCCCTCAGGTACCTAATTGAGAAGAAGGAGTCAAAGTCATGTCTTATTTGATGGGTTCTACTTCTACAAGAGTTTAACTTGGAATCCTAGATCGAAAGGGAACAAAAAACCAAGTCGCTAATCATATGTCCAGGATCGAATGAGCGGAAAAGAAGGTTGAGGTGGAGGAGATCATGGAGACTTTCCCGGATGAAAAAATATTAGCAACGAGACTCAATGATACACCATGGTATGCAGATATTGCAAATTACCTGGCAAGTGGTATTGTTCCTAATGACTTGTCTTCTGTGCAAAAGAAAAAGTTTTTTCGTGATTGTCACATGTATTTCTGGGATGAACCATATTTGTTTAGGATTTGTCTTGATAACATGATCCGGAGATGCATTCCCGAGATAGATCAATCTTCTATTTTGCAGGCATGTCATGCTTCACCATATGGAGGACATTTTGGGGGTGTAAGGATAGCGGCGAAAGTGTTGGAGTCGGGATTTTATTGGCCGACATTGTTTAAAGATGCACACTTCTAGGTGAAAAATTGTGATAAGTGCCAACGGAAGAGGAATATTTCCCATCGACATGAGATGACCATGAACCCAATCCAAGAGGTAGAAGTGTTTGATGTGTGGGGAATCAACTTTATGGGACCATTTGTCATCTCATACAATAACAAGTACATACTTGTAGCAGTGGACTATGTCTCGAAATAGGTAGAAGTCGTGGTACTTCCAACAAATTATGCGAAGGCAGTTATTGTTTCATGAGAAAGAACATCTTCACCCGATTTGGCACTCCAAGAGCTATCATCAGTGATGGGGGTACCCACTTCTGCAACCGAACCTTTGAAAAGCTATTGGAGAAATATGGCGTTCGCCATAAATTTGCTATTCCGTATCACACACAAACGAGTGGGCAAGTCGAGGTGTCAAACGGAGAAAACAAAAGTGTTTTGACCAAAACTGTAAATGCTACTTGGAATGATTGGGCAAGAAAATTAGATGATGCGCTATGGACTTACTGCACTGCATTCACAACTATGATTGGTATGTCTCCGTATAAATTGTTGTATGGAAAGGCATGTCACTTGCCGGTGGAGTTAGATCATAAAGCCTTCTGGGTGTTGCGACAATTAAATCTAGACGTGGAGGCTGCTGGAACTAGTAGAGTCACAGAGTTGTATGAACTTGACGAGTTTCGGTATCATGATTTTGGGAGTACAAGGTTATAAAAGGAAAGAATAAAACTGGTGCACGACAAAAATATTCTTAAGCGAAATTTTAAGCCGAGAGACAGCGTATTATTATTTAATTCGAGATTGAGGTTGTTTCCCGGCAAATTGATGTCAATACGGTAAGGACCATTTCGTGTGCTAGAAATTCACCCCACCGGAGCCATAGAGATTGCTGCGGAAAATGACTATCACAAGTTCAGAGTCAATGGGCATAGGTTAAAACATTATTTGAGCATGGATGACACGAAAGTAGTGTCGGTGACTCATTTGCTAGAGCCACCAATGTTGAGCGAGCCTTAAGTCAATTGCATGCATCGTGCCACGACGTTAAATCAGGCTCTTCATGAGAGGCAACCCATTGTAATGTTGTATTTGTCATGACGTGACGTTAACTAAGTCACTCGTTGGGAAGCAACCCAATTCGTAGTTGATTTTTAGTGTAGTTAAAAAATTTCTTTTCGTTTTTAGGTAATAACATGTTTGCAGGTAATTTCGGCAAGTCGTACAGTGCACTTCGCATTGCATGGTCCCTAGCGAGCTGGGCTAGGCGTTAGGCCTCGCGTCGCCTGAAGGAAATCTGGCGTGAGAGCTCGCCTCGCAAGGGTTAAGGCAAGGTTCATCAGGCGTTATAGCTCGCCTCGAAATGGTTAAGGCGAGGTGCATCAGGCGTTGTACCTTGCACGGCAAGCCCATGAGCTCGCGTTGGAGCTCGCCTCGCGAGGGGTAAGGCGAGGTAGCTAGCATGCGTCGCCAGGTAAGTAAGTTTTTCGGGTTATTTTAATTTTTCCCTTATTTTTTTTAACCCCTCCCTTAAAAACCTAACTTAAACGCCCAAACCCCACTGCTCATAAAACACACCCTCACACACTCACGCAGAACACTGCCAAACCCTCCCCCTCACAACCTCATTGAAGACAAGCAATCTTCTGCTATTTCCTTCACTTGCAACAGCAATTCAAAGGAAAATCCCTCCTCTTAAACATCTAAGGTATGATTTCTATCTCCTTTCTTTGGCAATTTCGAGTTGGGTGAATGCATGAAATTAGACACAAATTTTGGGGTTGTTCTTCATTGTAATAATATGTTTGTGTGTCCCACTCCCATAAACCCCATAGGAATGGTGTTGCTATTGTGTGAACAAGTGATAGTACGTAACTCCCAAGCCTATTTGGGAGGGTGAGGAAATCCCACACCTCTACAAGCACTCCCATGGCACTAATGCATGCTAAGTGTTTGTTATAATGCCTCAAAGGAATTCTTTGTCCCCATTGGAGCCCAAGTCTCCGGGATTATAAGACTAGTGCTATGTAGTCGTGCACCACTTTAAAATCTTAAGTGTGAGGTGGATCATCGGTAGCCAATGCTTCAAAATTGGAGGAAGCACCCATGCGTCATTGCTTGTTCTCATGCTAAGAAAAGATGAGGTGAAGTCTGAGTAACCTCGGAAGTTGTTGAAAATCATGTGTTAAATTCTTAAGTGTAGGATGACAAGACCATGTTTTGAATTGTTGCAATGCAGCTTAAACTGATTAGTGCTAACTTGTGTAGGTACGAATATGTCTCCAATAAAAGACACCGGTAAAGTAAAGGCCACTNGGGGGGGGGGGGGGGGGAAGCTACTTCTAGTCAAAGTGAAGGACTGCAAGTTGTGGCAGCTATAGCAGCCACGCGGTCCACAACCTTAAGGACAGTGGGAGATTGGCATCAAAATCATACCCCCACATACTAAGGACTGGTACAAGCATTGTAGGCCAAAACATGTACATCCAGAAGCTACTATCATGAGCGTCGTTTGCCAGCCAAGTACTAAGCAATTTGGAGAGGCATCCACGAGTTGGGTTTGAGATATGTTTTCAAAAATACAGGGGATATAAACCTCAATCTGGTTCGGGAATTATATGCTAGGTTTGATCCAAAGGATGCTGAACAGCTGGTGCCGATTCGTGGACGGTTGATAGATTTTTCAGCCACGACAATATGTAATTTCTTAGGTGCTCCGGTTGTTCCTCATGAGCCATTGGACTACTTCATAGCTCGTCCTACATATAGAGAGCTGAGACACACTCTTTGTGGTGTCAATTATATAACAACGTGGGTTCGGGATAAGACAACAAATCGGCATAGGAAATTCCCCAAGAAGAAGATGAGGGCGGAAGCTTAAGTATGGCCGAAACTGATTAATGCACGGCTCCTACCTTGCAATCATGAAACCCTCATTAGCTGTGAGAGGATGTGTGTGCTATATTTCCTCATGACGGGTCAGAGGGTGAATGTGGGTCATTTGATCCGCTAACAGATGTCTCTAGTAAGAACTAGTAAGAAGGTCGATCGAATGCCATTTGCAAATATGTTGACTCAGTTCTTAAGACATGAATAGGTTGAGGAGGATCCAGAGTTCGACCACATGATTGATCAACCCCTACGACAAACGGACATTACTAGCGTCCGGGTGAAGGAAGAGAGTGACATGCCATTATTGACAGGTGCCGAGCGCAATGCTCGTGATGATAGTTTTATGGCCCATTTATATGGGATAATGGATTTGCAGTTGCGGATAAGGGGACGGCTGGCCACGACAGAGGAGAGAACCATATTGGATGAGCGGTTCTCGCTCAATGCTCATGCTCAGCAACTGGTTGGGCTTGGTGATGGATACAGACTCCCAGATGATGAGGATGTCAACATACCTGAGCAGTCTGAGGACGAGCCGGAGCAGTCAGATGATAAGGATGAGGATGAGGATGAGGAGGAAGCACAGGATGAAGAGTGGGAAACCTCAGAGGATGAGGGCGATGATGCAGCTTGACCAAGGAGTTTTTCTTACACCCTACTCATTTGTTTTCTTGTTTTGTCAGTTGTGGATGCAGTGAGGACATTGCATGAAATAAGTGTGGGGTGGGGACTTGTAAATATTAGTTTTTTTTGTTGTTTTAGTTATTTGTTTTTAGTAAGTGTCGTCTTAATTTAGTCAATTGTTTTAGTTATTTGGTTTTAGTTATTTGTTTTTAGTTAGTGTCTTCTTAGTTTTTTTGTTTTAGAAAAAAAGATTATATATATAGAAAAATTGGACTCTTTCCGGCGATGGATCTCCTAGACAGTTTTCTTGAGGGAATTAAGTTTAAAGAAAAAAAAATAAAAAGATTTTCTTGTAGGTAGTGTAGTAATTCCCCCTTGATTTTTCTTTGGGTCGCGGTTCTTTTCCAAGGGTTCTTAGTTGAACCTGGTGTAGTTAGTTTTAATTTTTAGGAGTAGAAACTACTGGGTTATGCATTGAATTGCAGCGATATCTCTTAGTTTTGTTATGCCTTGAGAATAGATAGTACTCTGGTTGTGACGGTTAGGCTCAGTTTTTGACTCTAGTATAAGTACCTTAAATTGTAGATTCTTAAATTTGCTTAACTGCTTTGACTGAAGTGTCGTGATAAAACAAATCCTGAGTGAGTTATGTGTCATGTATGTTTGAGGTGTATGTATTTTGTGTATTGAATTTTGATGTCTAGAATTTGTCTCGTGTGTGTGCAAAGCAAAATAGTAATCTTGTTTAGTCTGTGTGAGAGCCCATAATTTATTGGTCAAACGTCACAACCTAAATGAAATCTCTAATAAGATAAAAAATTTCAATTGTTCTGAAAAAATTCTAACTTGATTTTTTTTTTAAATGTCTCACTCTTAATGACATGCTAATAATAGAAATATAATAACATTTTAAAATCATAAGTGCAAAGATTACATTCCGATACTATTTATCAAAAGTTTCTTTTTTTCTTTCTTAAATTTCATATTCTAACCATGCATCGCCATATAAAATGCAATGCAGAAAATAATCGTTTAAGAGGGATAGTAGCTTTGATGTGCCAGTTCAGATTTTACTATTCTAATCATATCATTTCTTCTTGTGAGCGTGATGTAACAATTGAAGAAAAGCTTCTCCGCTGACTTCTTTGTTACTTGAAGTAGGTTACCTTTAAGCTTAAATAAAGAAGGAAAACTGGATGTACTTGTAGCTATTTCTCCTATTTAAATTAATACTAATTAGCAGAAAAGAAAAGAGTAGGAGAGTTCAATCAGTATTGAGAAAACAAGATCGTACGACAGAGTTAAATAAAAGTGAAATTTGTTCCTAACTTTATAGTTTATGGGAAATAAGTACAGACGTCTCCGAACCCCCCAGACTCTACTAAGCTTGTCCGTGACTTGTGAGACATAGGCAATCTAGTGCTATGATACCAACTTGTCACGATCCGAAATTCCCACCGTCGGGACCGTGATGACGCCTAACATGACAGTTGCCAGATAAGCCAACGTTAGAGGTTGTTTAGCCAATTCTCTACATTTTTAATGATTATCGGTAAACAAGCAAAAATAAACCGAAATAAACGTGAAGCTATATAGATATCAACTTTAATTACATGCTACCTCTACCCAGAATTCGGAGTCACAATTCACGAACATACTAAAACTTTTCTACAAATATTTGTCCGAAAGAAAGTATAATTGTTTGTGAATCAAAGTAAAAACAGTAAGTGTAGGAGTGTAGAAGGGGACGTCAAGGACTGCGGACGCCAGCAGGACTACCTTGTGTCTCCTAGCTTTGAAATCTGCAGCCAATCTCTCGATCAGCCACTACCTGCTCCAAAATCTACACAGGAAGTGCAGAGTGCAGTATCAGTACAACCGACCCCATGTATTAGTACGTGCCGAGCCTAACCTCGACGAAGGAGTGACGAGACTACAGCGGGACACTCACAATATAAGCTGCATACACTGAATAATAAGACAGAAAAGAAAGCAGAATAAAGTAAAAACAATAACTTTCAAGAAATAAATACAGTACCTAACGTACTTCATCAGTGTTCAGGCATTACCAATTCATAAGTTCAATCCAATTCTACCGTACAACTAACGCAGTCAAAGAAAGAACATAAACATATAAATTATTGCGGCGCGCAACCCGATCCCACCGTACATATCATAATCCTCCCTTATTTCTTCTTTATATCATAAACAACAAAATATAGATAAAAGTGCTGCGGCATGCAACCCGATCCCACTATATCATAATAATCACAATCACGGTTAACCATTATATCACCACATTCCACCCTTATCACACTTGTTACGGCGTGCAACCCGATCTCATCGTATAATATTAATTCACTCTTATTCCTCCTCAATATGTCACTCTTATTTCATTTGTTTCGGCGTGCAACCCGATCTCACCATATTCGTATCAATTACAGAGGAAGTATAGAAGTTTCACAAATTAACACAAGACCCTTCTCAATACTTAAACTTCAGAACAAGTCAAATGGAAATCTTATACTCAATAAGACTCTACACATGTAATACTACTCAGCGAGACCAATCCATAATATCACTAAAACATAAATAAGAACAGCTTAAGTAAGTAATAGGGGATAAGAAAACTACGAAATAACAATTATCTTCAACAAGGAGAAGCAATATCTAACAAGTAGAAATTAGACATAAAAATACAAGTAGGCATGTAACAATTAAAGCAGGGAAAGAAACAATATAAGAAGAACCGGAGAGAAACAGGCAAGACAGATAAATTGGCGGCGCATAAGTACTCGTCACCTCACATATACGCCGTTCACATGATTTTCATATAGCAATTAAGACAAGGATTCTTAATCCCTCAAGTCAAAGTTAGGCACAACACTTACCTCGCTCCACATACCACTCACTGCTCAATTACTGTTTTTCCTCTAGATTCCATCTCCAAATCACTCGTATCTAGCCACAATTAACTTAATAACATCAATTATTGCTAAAGAAATCAATTATAATGCATGAATTTAAATTTCTCAAACTTTTCCCCAAAAAGTCAAAGACCCCGGGCCCGCTTGGTCAAAACTCAAGGTTCGGACCAAAACTCATTCACCATTCACCCCCGAGCCCGAATATGTAATTAGTTTCAAAATCTGACCTCAATTTAACGTCTAAATCTCAATTTTCCAAAAATTCCTAATTCTACCCAAACCCCCAATTTCTACCATGAAAATCCTATATTTTAGGTTGAAATATTCAAGAAATGTATTGGGTAATTGAAAGAAGTAGGTTAGAATTGCTTACCAAAAATTTGGGAAAGAAAATTTCTTGGAATAATCGCCTCTAGGTCTATTAGTTTTGAAACTTTTGAAAAAAATGGCAATTTCCCGTTTTTGATTCTGTTTTGAATAGTTGGGTGACTATGTTCATCGCGATTGCGTGAACATTGTCGCGTTTGCGAAGAGCTATGTCCTAGAGACTTACACGATCGCGAAGCTCCCATCGCGTTCGCGAAGGCTATGCCCCCTGGCCTTCGCGTTCGCGAGTCCTTGCTCGCGTTCGCAATGAAGAGCGGCTGACCCCCTGCCCCAGGTCCCAAATGTTATGTGTTCGCGAAGGGTAAGGCCTCCATCGCCCCGTGTTCGCGACCCAGTCTCCGCATTTGCGTAGAGTAAAACTTCTCCCCAGCCTAGATCCCCTTCGCGATCGTGAGAGTGACTACTCGATCGTGAAGTACAATGTATCAGACACCAGATATATCACTCTCACACCAGATTTTCTAAGTCCAAACATCTCGTAGTCTATCCGAAACACACTCAAGCCCTCAGGGCTCTGAACCAAACATGCACACAAGTCCTAAAATATTATACGAACTTGCTCGCGTGATCAAATCGTCAAAATAACACCTAAAACTACAAATTGAACATCAAATCGAATGAAATTTTCAAGAAAGCTTTAAAACATCTATTTTCACATCCGGGCATCTGATCACGTCAAACTGACTCCGTTTCTTACCAAACATCACAGAAAAGTTATAATTATTATATTAAACATGTACCGAGCTTCGAAACTAAAATACAAGGCCGGTATTAGTAATTCCAAACATCAATAGATTCTTAAAACCATTAAGTTTTTAAACACATTATTTTCAACAAAAAAATCATATCTCGAGTTAGGGACCTCGGAATTCGACTCAAAGCATATGCGCAGGTCCTAAATTTTAATACGGACCCAACGGGATCGTCAAAATACGGGTTCGGGTCTATTTACTCAAAATATTAATCGAAGTCAACTAAAATTACTTTTAAGGCAAAAATTCTTATTTTTATCAGTTTTTAACATTAAAATCTTCCGGAGAAACACCAGGGCCGCACGCGAATCGAAAAAAGCTTAAATGAGATATTGAAGTATTCAGAACACAGGATTTAATTCTAAAATATGAGATGACCTATCGGGTCATCACAATTGTTAAATTTCTTTGTTGTCATTTATTGTCTTTACTTTCCCGTTGTTAGATTATATTACTATTCTGCATAGGTTTCTATGTCTAGTAGGTGTCTTGACCTGGCCTCTTCACTACTCTACCGAGGTTAGGATCGATATTTACTGGGTACCATTGTGGTGTACTCATGCTACGCTTCTGCACATTCCGGACGCCAGTGAGTTGACTCAGACTTTGCGGAGACTTCAAGTTATACCTGCTTGATGCCCGCAGGCTTTAGAATCATCTTCTGTTATTACCTTTACTATTGTTTATCTTCGTATCAAACAATGTTGTAATTAGAGATTCCTAGTGTATTTCTTTAGAGTTTGTGACTTAGTTTCAGCGATTATGGAAATTATATCGTTGTTGTTCCATTTCTGGTTTATTATGATAATTATCAGTTTAATTTAATATCTTAGTCGTTATTTCTGCTAAAAATCTCATTATGTATTAGGCTTACCTAGTTTTAGAGATAAGGTGCCATCACAATTTCCTAAAGTGGAATTTTAGGATCGTGACAAAATAATAAATGCAAAATCTCTTTATAGGAAACATTTTACCCTTTTAATACGATCATTCATCATGATTTCAAATTACTCAGGTCGACAAATTTTAAACAACCAAAAAATTTCTTGAATTGTTAATTTGATATCGTTGAAGCCTGAAAGGGAGTCTTGGAGCAACAGTATATTTATTTTCGATGGTTTTGAGCCGTAAAAACAGCCATTAATGCTTACATAAAGATAAACTGTCTATATCACATTTCTAGAGGTACAATCCTTCCCCGAATCATATATGAATACCAGATTACTTTATGCACCAGGCGTGCCTTTTTAATATTAGTGAAGCCTTTCAAGTCAAAAATCATGTATGTATGTTGTGTGTAGACAGTGATGGCAATGGGACAGGCGGGTGCGAGGCTAGGCGGGTTTGCTAAAACTTAAAGATCTTAAAAGCTTATGGCCCTTCTTCTTTGCTAAAACTTAACCCCTATGCAGGTGTGATAAGAAAAACGTGAAATTTGAATTGATTGTCCACAACACAATTATAAATGAAGTTAGTATTGGAAAAACTTATAAGTAGTGATGGGTGAGAACTCATGATTTATTGGTCAAACGACACAACCTAAATGAAATCTCTAATAAAGTTTTTCATTTGTTCTAAAAAAATCACACGTTTCTAACTTGAATTTTTTTAAATTTTTTTAAATGTCTCACTGTTAATGACATGCTAATAATAGAAATATAATAACATTTTTAATATCATAAGATCAAAAATTACATTCTGATACTCCCTCCGTTCCAATTTATGTGATCTGTTTGACTGAGCACGAAATTTAAGAAAAAATAAAGACTTTTAAAATTTGTGGTCCTAAACAAGTCAAAAAAGGGCTCAGAATATTTGTGTGGTTATAAAAGCTTCTCATTAAGGGTAGAATTGTAAGTTTAAGCTAAATTGTTTCCAAATTTAGAAAGAAGTCATTCTTTTTAGAACGGATAAAAAAAGAAATAGGTTCACGTAAACTGAAACGCAGGAAGTACTATTTATCAAAATTTCTTTTTTCTTTCTTAAATTTCATATTGTGACCATGCATCGCCATATAAAATAATGCAAAGCAGAAAATAATAATCGTTTAAGAGGGATAGTAGCTTTGATGTGCCAGTTCAGATTTTACTATTCTAATCATATCATTTCTTCTTGTGAGCGTGATGTAACCATTGAAGAAAAGCTTCTCCGCTGACTTCTTTGTTACTTGAAGGGGTGCGGAACCCAAGTAGGTCATTTTTGCACAAGTAGAACAAAAATAGGTCCAAAAAAAACTAAGAACGGATCTATGTATAACGCCATAGTATATGGCGCTATACACTAACGGTAATTGTGTCGTTAGTGTATAGCGCCATATACTATGGCGTTATACCTTCTGAATATGTCAGACCAGGTATAACGTCATAGTATGCGGCGTTATACCTCTATAGCGCCTTGTACTGTGGCGTTATACCTGCTTTCTNTTCGGGTGCGGAACCCAAGTAGGTCATTTTTGCACAAGTAGAACAAAAATAGGTCCAAAAAAAACTAAGAACGGATCTATGTATAACGCCATAGTATATGGCGCTATACACTAACGGTAATTGTGTCGTTAGTGTATAGCGCCATATACTATGGCGTTATACCTTCTGAATATGTCAGACCAGGTATAACGTCATAGTATGCGGCGTTATACCTCTATAGCGCCTTGTACTGTGGCGTTATACCTGCTTTCTGGGCCCACCAATAATTCAAAAGGCGTATAGTGCTTACTGCATTAGCGCTATACAAATTAAAAAAAAAAAATTCACCCGCCAGGCATTCTATATAAAGTGGTTAGAATTGCATTTCATTCAATCACAAAATATTTTCAACTCTTGATCAAACGTTTATTGTTGTTAAAATTCTCAAGCATCTTTTCATTATGTCTGAAGAGCGTAGAATACGAGTTTCATTACATTGGGGGGGTGAGGTTGTGATGGAGAATAACTCTGTGGGCTACAATTTACCTGCTCAGTGTCATGTTAAA